>JANTCA010003403.1:0-10788 GCA_024741275.1 Chironex yamaguchii | reverse complement strand
TCAAACAGATAACCTCGACTGCATACCATCCTGAAAGTCAAGGAGCATTAGAACGTTTCCACCAAACCCTCAAAACTGTCTTCTATGGTACTTAATGTGCAGTGAAAATTAATGAACTATTTAGGAACTTTTGGTACTACAATTTGATGATCAGACGAACTTTTGGAACTAGGCCCTGAGGTAGGTTCCTTATAAAAAAGCATATATTGAAGTTTGTCTACATTAAAACAAAAAAAAACCAGTAAAAAAGAGTTTGGTATTTAATTTGTATTCTTCTAATACATTTTGTTCTTTCATTTTCCATCTGTCTTTTTCTTTCTTGTTTATGATTGACTAGTTTGGGTCCATATATCTACACTTTCATTTCTGACGATTCATACTCTGAAGAGTGTCAGATGAAAAAAGCTGTTAAGTATGTTTTAGCTGAATGTCGCTAATTTTCAAGGCGATAAACATTTTTAGCATTCCAACCAAACAAACTTAACTCAACATTTACAACTTTTAATATAAAATTGCTCAGTTAGTGGTATCAAGGAAATTAACATCACGTTGCTAATTCAAAGCCTTTATTGCAGATAAGACGTTTCTTAAAACTGACAGGGTAAACCATTTGTCAAAACCACCAATGCAAGACAAACTGAAAGTGAGATTGAATATAGCCCTACTACCCAACTGTGAAAGGAGGCAAAATCCATTGATTGTTGTATTTTGACATCAACATAGGTATATGTGGATTTGCGCAATATATTTTATTTGCTGTTACAAAACTGTAGTGTATTACTTTGCCCTCCCTAAGCAAATCATATGACGTTCTCGTGGTAGTCAGAACATTGTAACAATACACGGCCCACAAGAAAAATTTGCTGTTAAACACTTAACGAGTTTTTATTGCGTTTATTTTCTTACACGGAGGAGAACTCCACAAACACGAAGATATAAACAAGTCACGTGTTTAATGGTTATATCTGTGTTTAATGTTTTTTCGTTTTTAAGGTTTATCAGTGTTAGTCATTTATCCACTAAACTTTTGCTAATAGTGTATGCCACATGCCACAGCCTATGTCTCATTTTGAAGTGCACTATTTGCAACTTGCGTTAATTAGATCTGTCCAGGGTTTAGAATATGTATGAGATTCTATATTATGAAGAAATAACCTCATTGTTTCTATTCATGATACTGAAAGTGCATAAAAGGTATTTGTAGGGGAATGAGTTACATCAGTACATTACATCAATGTTTAATCCTACGAAACAACTCCAGCAAGACTCTAAACAATGATAATACATCAGCATTGTCTTGAATGAAAAGACTTTCATACTTTGTTCTACTTTGTTTTACTTTGTTCCAAGCTTCTTTTTTCTTGAAAAGAGGTGGAAACCAGACATAGGCATTGAATGGGAAAGTGCTAAGGATGTACATTACATGAGCCCGATAATCCCAGCAAACAGCTCCAGCCATACTCTGATCAATGGCCATCCATGAGAATTCTCTTGGGAAAAATTATTCTAACTATATATGGTCATTCTGTAGGGTATAGTGGACACAGTTTCAAAAAAATGGGTCGATTGTGTTTCTAATTTTTTTACCCTTACATATGCTTGATTTCTATAAGAGTGCAGTTCACTTCAAGTGCCTCGGCCACTTTCGTAGCCATGAGTTTCCCTCTTCGAGTGTTTACCGCCATCTCTAAAGACGTGGCAGCTTTCAGTCGAAAATATTTGTAGTCTTTCTTTTGCTTTCAAAAATTACATTTCGTTTCTTTTTTTTCAGGCCCAAGCCCGGCAGTATTAAGCTCTCTCCCAGTTTACTTTCGTCTCAAACCAACACTTCGAACAGCAAGCGGACGAAAATGTCGGAAACCAAGAACTGTTTTCAGCGAGTTACAGCTCATGGTTCTTGAGCGTGAATTTACCGAACACAAATACCTTTCAACACCTCAAAGAACCAAGTTAGCAGAACGATTAGGACTAAACCAAACACAAATAAAAACATGGTTTCAAAATAGACGAATGAAATGGAAAAAAGAAACAACCGAGAAAGAAAGAAAAGAAGGTAAACTAGGACCGGATAGAAATTTGATTGGAGAGGGGCATGGTATCGATGACAATGACGTTGATAAATTATCCGATGACCGTGATAGCAATTAATTAGCCTCTCTTTGGTTTAGAAATTGCACGGATAATATACGCGGTATGCAGGAAAATGAGGTATATTTTGGTTATGGGGTCTCGGTATGGATAATCCAATGTTCAGCTTTCGAACATTCTAAGTTTGTCAGACAACGCGTCATTGGTTTAAAGTGGAATTGTTTTGTGTTCATTGAACCTAGAAAGTGAGAAAACAAGAAATCTTGCTTGTTTATCCTTTAGATAACGTTACACGTACCCGTGATGTGATTAACTCTCAGCCAATCAGAGCATGATATTGTGTTATGCCTTCCTCTTTCGCCATAGGAATGCTTGTATAGTTTTTAAGCATTATTTGAGAAAGTTGCAATGAAGTGTTTTTGGTTTGCTCAGACATAAAATACGGGTTATGTAACAGTAATAAGAAGAGAACACTTCTGAGTGGCATGTGAAGCATGGACAACGTGGGGAATAGAAGTTTAGACTTAAGAACTGTTTTGTGGACGAGTCCTTAAGAGTACTCTCTCCACTATATTGCGTTTTTGTCAAAATGTCGTGGGCAGTCAGTCTTTGATAAGCTGAGATACCGAACTCTCCTTTTCCTGTGGGAACTCTACACTGGGTTGGCTATGTAAGTGTGTATATGCTCCTGATAAGGCAATCAACGGACCCTCCAAACGTTAATGATTACAGCAGGTGTACTTTGCCAACTTTGTGTATTATAAAAACCTAGATATTACTTTGTATCGAAACTCAAGGCTGAAATAATTATGTCAAACCGGAAGGATTGATAGACGCTGAAGTGAAACGGTCAATGTTAAATAGAAGCGACCTTTTTAATAGCCACTGGGTGTCGAATAAGATTTTCACTTCTAACTATATCATCCTAGTGATAGGATGATGTTCTTTACTGTATAGCATATTTCTTTATTAACACCTTGCCTTTGTTGTGTTATAGGATAAATCTTTCTTTCATACTCTGATATGTTTGTTTTAGCGATTTAGAAAATAGCTCTTTATGGAAATTGTGTTTCGAAACTCAGATAGCAAACGGCACTCTTGGTCATACGAGGCCACTTGCTTTCTTCGTTTGTATGGATTATGAGACCATTTGACCTTCTCAGCAAGTTCGGTAAAAGCTTTATTAATATATTAAAAATGCGGTATAAAGTTAACAAGTGTATGGTCTTACTCATCCTCTGAATGAGAATTCCTGTAAATATTATTAAGACAATGTGTAAAGAAAATAATATATGTATCTTACAAGGCCATTAAATGAATCCAACCGAAGTAAAAAAATGTTTGCTTGTTAACTGTTCTGATAGTCTCTGGACTTTTTTGTGTAATTATTCCTTCTCTCAGCGACGCGTATTTTGTGTATTCGTTATAACTTTTCAACTTATGGTTTTCGATGTGTCCATTTTCATTCCAAGAAGTGACCTATTGAAATTTGAGTACCTTGATGTCAAACTAAAGGAAGACATGTCGTAGGATTCAGATGCCCTGTAGATCAGAACCTTGACAACATGGTGTTTCTCGTCCTAAATCCTACTCTAAACTTTGGTTCATTCTCAAAGACACTGAAAGTTCAGCACATACTACTTTTCTTTGTTTCAGGAAGAGGCTGTTTTCACCAATCCATTCAGCAATATGATTTTTAGCGTTTTAAATTGCGTTAATGGATTGGGTTTCCGGTTATCACGCCAGTGGGTGGTCTGGAAGAAATCTTAGTGCCGAGATCCCTTAAATCGCGTATATGAAAGATGTCTTGAGTCGTCCCTGACTGACGTGTCCTAGCGCAGGTTTCCAAAGTATCATCTGAGAGGCTAGCTCTTCAGGGTGTCTCACACAGTGGCCAGAAAGTCTAAGACGGCGCTGACGGATTTAAAGTGATTTGGGAGGGGGGGTTCCCATAGAGTTCTTCATTAGAGATATGTTGCTGCCAATGCACATTCAGAGCTATACGCAGCATTTTAGTATAGCATCCATCTATGACTTTCTCAAGAGAGGTTTCTCAAGGGTCCAAGTTTCAAATCCATACAAGAGTATATGTTCTACTGTAGTCCTAAAGAGACGAAGGGGCTTAGTCATATCTGAACTCCATATTTCTTTTACGTTACGGCAGGCATTCCAAACAAGTGCTTGTCTAATCTTTATCTCGTGGTAAGTAGTAGCAACATGCGACCCCAGGCCAAGCAATGTTGGGACTTTTATGCTCGTAACCAACATTACTTGTATGTTTTCCAGTAACCAGGGCGGCTGGGAAGCAAAAAAATGCTAATATGACGGAAAATGTTTTGCACAACACCCTGACTGTTCTTTGTTAAACCCATTTTGGTAAAAGAGACTAACCGATTATGTTTAAATTTCGTTATCATCCGAATTTCTATCACTGTTTTTTCTCCTTTTTGTAAAAATGTAAACAGTGTTGCCACTAAAATAGTAAATATCACTCTCAAGAATCATGCTTGACGTCGTTGTACAGGAAAAAGTACCAACAAATAAGGCTCTGATTGGTCATTGTGTAGTCACTACAATTGTTCTCGAAGTAACGAATGTAAAAGGTCAGTTTTTCTGCTGTATGAAACAATTTTTGAGATTTGCATAAAGTTTTTTTTTCAAACAATATAATATGCGATATAGCTAGATTTTGTAAAAATGGTAAATGAAGGGTGGAGCCAGGTTTATTTGACAAAAAACCCCAACTTTCAATGGTACCCCTGCATTCATTTTTAAAACTGGCTGAGTAAAAGGATGGCAGGGATTGAGGATGACTAACATCTCCAGGGGAAAATTCTACTCCTGTTACATGAATAAGGAAAAAATAGTATTGAGACACCCATTAATGTTTATGATATCCCCGCAATAAATATTGAAAAAGAGGATGTGTGATTTAGAGGATATCATAGTGGATGTATAATTTAGATTTAAAATTTCTGAATTTCTATTTTATGATATTCTTGCTAAAATTACTTAAGAACAAAGTGCTAATAATGTATTAGCATTATTAGCACTGCCCACCGCCTCTGCCATTGGGTATAGCTTTTAGAACTCAAGCAGCTACAATAATTCCTCATTAAAACAAGTGTAAATAGAACTGAAATGCGATCACTTTTCTAGAATAATGTTTTAACTATTTCAAGCATGTTATTTTTTACCCAAACCATTTCAAAATCGTTACTTAACAATGGTGTCAGGTTAATTGACTTATGTTATGTTATATGTTATATAACTATGTTATAACAAGGCAAACGTAACTCATTTGTATAATATTGTTCTTCCATGCTCTCATCCACATCGTACTTTCAATTTTTCACTTATATTTTACCTTTCCCTTACTTTCCCTTGGCTTTTCTTTTCTTTGCTTTCCTTTTTTTCTTGGCCTCCTTTTCTACTTTTCCATATTTTTCTTTAATTTTTTCTCCTTGTCTGTCTTAACGTTGTAATTCTTTCTTTTTTATTTCCACTCTTTCTCTTTTCTATGGCTTTCCTTTCATGTATCTCCATTTCTTAGGTTTGTCATATTAATTAATCAAGCAAGTTTCATATCCAATACCGATACAGGGTCAAATATTCTACACAAGAACAAAATTCGACGCAAATCTGCGCGCATGAAGTAGAATTACAATTCTCTGAGCACAATCTCCTAGCATTTATGTTGAGATGTATGGTCAATGGCATGTCACGAGTAATTTTCCTTAAGTCAGTGCATAGTAATGTTTTTAATCAATTGCTGTTTTTTCACTATTCTAACTATAGTTTTAATGTATTTATTGTTCAATGATCGTATCAAAGCTATCACTAACGGTCTATATAATTGGACACCCTTGAGATTGCATTTGTTTTATCTACAATCTGGGTTGTCCAGAAACGAAGCAGGAAGATACACCAACCAATTGACGTTATACAATTTTCAGTTAATTGTGTGGAAGTATTCTTGACTTTCATACATCTAAAAGTTTAGTTAACGTAGCAGGAATTCGACGCCTAACATGTAAATTGCAACACCTGTGATAAGTAATGATCACAATCGAGCGAAATGCTCACTGGCTCACTCTTTGTCAAACAACATCCACTATTCTTATATAGTTTAACATTTCTCACATTCACAAGTTTTTCACATGTTCTTGAGAATCAACTTGGAAATATAATAAAATTTGTTTAGAAGTTATAACTAGTTATGCCATCCTACAATACAACGCCAGTTACTAGTGTTTTAAGCATTTTTAAGATAAAAGCAAATTCCTGTTTCAGTAGGAGTCCTTATAAGAAACTTAGAATGGTCGTTTGCCATGCATTTTGCTTGCGTCATCTTACATCATTTCCAAAAGATATCAGTTTCATGTTTCTTCCACCTAGATACAATAGCACCTTGTGTATGACCTTGAATAGAAATGTCACTTGATCTGAGAATAACGTAAAACGTAATGTGTGATATTTGAGATGAAAGAAAAAGGATACAGAGGACACCTCCACTGATAGCAAAATAAACCAGAAAAATTTGAAACATACCAAATAACATTTCGCATAAATTGAAACAAACACGTATTAGGAGTTACGGAATATATCTGAGTTTCTCTTTCCATGTAAAGTTAGTTATCATTTGTAACTATTAGTACCTAGGAGGGGCAGCTTCATTATGTGGCTAATTAGTAGTAAGACTGACTAAGGAAAAATCTGGGTACAACTAAGAATTGAAACTGGAAGTGCAAAGGAGCCTTCGATCGATTGGATGCTGCACAGCATATCCTTCCTCTATATCCTCCCTGCAATAAATTGACAGGCATAAATCATGTTTGCACGTGGACACTAATGAGTTCGGACTCTCTCACGTTTGAAAGAGAGGGTCCATTAGATTTGCACAAAAAGGAATCGGTACCAATGATTTAAGGCTTTTATACGAAAAAGTATTCGCCCGAAACAAGATCAAAACACCACTACAAGGTCAAGGCTAGTTGAGCATATAAATGGCGGTCACCGCGTGGTCACTTGCTTAGAGTTAAGTTACTCTTTGGCTTTTAAGGCCTCCCTTGTTGTTCTGTGATGTATACGACTCTCGTAGACATATATGTTGTAGCCAGCAAATAACTAGGTATGAATTGACCAAGGATCTTCTGGCAACCTGTGGATGTCTATTGGCTCAATCCCGGGAGCGAGGGTGTATTATCTGTACGTTATTATTGATATTGTCTCAGTTACATTATTCCACGTTTGTATAAATCAAAAATCACAGGCTTTTCTTCCTGTTGATTTTTCGTGACTTTTAAAACACCGAGTAAAAGAGCGATATTCAAGCTATCAAGCTTTGTTGGTCTTTGGTTTGTAAATTTGGTAAAAGTAACTCGTTAGATGGAAGATGCAAAACAGTTGATCGAACCTATTTGCTATTAATCTATAATTATTAATGTACCGTTAGGTGCAGTGATGTACCATGATGTGGTGAAAGAAAGAGTCCAAGCCATATGCAAGCTAGTACGGTTATACATTGATGGATGTATCTACTGTCAATTCAGCAATATATTTATCCTGATATCCAAAAATATCGTGCTGCAGTGCTTATTCGACTACGCAGAGACTCCATAATTCGGAGGACCAGAGTCCGAAATGTCGTGATTGGGAATGGCATAAATATTTACCTTTTGCTTGCAAATGATGTCTCCAGGATGAAGGATTATGCAATTACAAGCGTACACCAACCAAAGCGAAAGACGTCGCGTATTCAACCAACAAAACCTATTTTTAAAGAGTATTCAATGTGTTTGATCGCATGTATTAAAACATTTGATGGAAAATATACTTTTGTCTATTTCAGAGTTTTTTCTTGTGGTTTTTGACCAATTGTAGTTTCTATTATCTAGACAAATTATAAAATTCGTGTCCCAGGTAGTTTGAACAATCGACTAAGCACTGTAGCATAAGCTACATGCGATGAAACAATGCTATTTCACAGTTAGATTTAAAATTCAATCTGACCTCAAAGATAATACAGATATGGAGGTGGAGGCTACTTCCTTGCTGCCATGGCCATAGGTCATCATGCGGACTTAAGCATAGGAGGCAAAATGTAAGTGGATAATCTGTTTTATTGTGGACTGTTTCTACAGAAATCTTTGAAAGAAAAATCAAAATGCGTAGTTTGGAAGTGAGACATGACTTTGATGTTTCCAGCTTACACTTAAAACTGAGCACGCTAAATATGTTAGTCGGCTCATTGCTTCAGTTGCCTCGTTTTCGTTATCAATCCATTTAGTTTAACTGCGACAATCAGATTATGTTGGCTACAGCTTAAAAGCAATTACAGACCAAAAGGGTCTCAATAACCAACTTTAACACAATATAAGTAATAAATCTGACACAAATTAAGCAGTAAGGTGACACTTAAATAGCTCCCATCGGCAAATTTTGCAATTTAAAGTATTCTGCAATGAACTATCAAGAAAGAAGTGGGCAGACAGAAGTCTCAGAATAAAGAGGTCTGTCCATTAAGCAAGTTAGCAGTGAATAGTTTATTCTTTGCAGACGATTCCTTACACCAAATAAACTCGTGATATTCTACCATTTTGACGCAATTGAGTTGACTTTGCTCTCACTGAAACTAATCTCCAGAGGCAAAACATGACAAAGAGAACTGGGATTGGAAATGTTTTTTTGAAAACACTATGTATTAAATTCAAGCGCTTAAGATATGTCAATGTAATAACACAAAATACAAGCCAGAATTTCTGGTTTTAAAAGTGGTTCTGAGTTAGTGGAAGATGAAGAACATAGCTTTTAGCAGTGCCAATTTAAGACTTCTCACTCTATTGACATTGTTCCAGGAGACTTTTAGCCAAATGATTTAAATGATGAGGCTTTAAATTTCACAATAAATTAGAAAATGAGGTTTGCAATTTACTTACGTTCTCATTATAATGAGTTTCAGAGATATGCTTTTAACACAATTTCTTGTCATGACTAGTACTATTATAAATCCGTTTATTTTTTGTCACGGAAAAGAGTTACAAGGGTTTATCTAAAAGTGGAATAATATGGAGGAATATGCTTTTGGTCTGGATATCTGTACGTTCTTTCTTGATGATTACATTATGTTTTTCACTTCAAGAGGCGAAAATGAAAACAAGCGCGACACATCCTTAAATTTCCGTAAACGTAATAGGTATCAAAGATTTATTCTCATATGCTCCTGTGATAAATACCACAGAATCACTTTGGTAGAGAATGTCCTGTTGATAAAGTACACGTTCACGACATAAATGTTAGCACATCACTATTGATATCAATAAACACCTATTTTTATATAAGAATTTCAGTAGCTGGGTACAATAACTAATTAGATGAAGTCAAAATTATGCGATTATTTATGCTAGCGTTATGTGTTGTTGGGCTTACAGTCCTTTTCCCCTTTTATCATGAACACGTGTGAGGCAGTAAGGCTACTATTCAAGCGGTTACAGAGGTGGGAAATGATACAAACGAGAAACACACAATTCAAAGTAAGAGAGATGAAGGGTCGTGCTTCATTAGAAATGTTACAGATTGCTGCGGTGAAGAAAGCAAGAACCTAGATCAGAATTTTATACAAAACATGTTTGAGGGAAGAAGCTAAGAAAATACAAGTTACATAAACAATAAGCCGAGTTAAAGTTAAAGAAACGGGACCTAGGATTATTCCAGGCCTTAAGCAGACAAGGCAACAGCAAGGAAAGCTCATCAGGACAACGCCGATGAAAGTATTTTTAGAAAAGGACAGAAACATGCTGACAAAGCATGCCGAGAGACATACACAAAAAGTGATGCATGGATTCTTCCTCAGAAAACTGAAAAGCGACGCACATATTGATTTACAAGCAAGCCTTAATCGTACAAAGGATAGAAATACCACATCCCATTTTGTTGGATACCTGGATGCAATCATGGATCCAGAGATACCTGCAAGGTATCTACAACATAAACGCCAAGTCGACCAAGGTCTGACGCCAACTATTGATAAAAACTGCAGATTATGCCATGCTTATGTAGAAGATGTAGTCCACATTATCAATGGTTGTCCAAGCATGTCAGCAAGGTATTACCTACCATTAAGACATGATGCTCTGGCAAAATACTAACTGAAAGCCATCACCAAGAAAAACCACCCAAACCATAGCTACAAAGCTACGAGAGAGCCTGAATATGTCAAAAAATTCAACCACATAGAGTATTGGTGGAACCTACCAGTAAAAACCAAGATCAAGGTAACCCATAACAAGCCAGACATTATTATCTGGGATAAGGCAAAGAAGATCTGCACTGTAGTTGAGTTAAGCTGCCCATCCGATATTAACATCACTAACAAAGTGCAGGAGAAAATGAACATTTATGCACCATTATTAACAAACATACAAATCCTATACAAAGATCACCGCTTCAAAATGCTGCCAATAATATTTGGATATGTACCCATGTGCCTAATGGAAGAGCTTGGTTTTGAAAAGCATGAAACTAGGAAACATATAATGAAGATGCAAGTAATAGTATCTAGCGGGACAGTAAAGATATGCAAAACATTCTTGAATTCTTAGACCCACTTCATTGACTGTTGTTGTATTGTTTTGATATTGTATAATCAATCTTGTCTCAAGGTCTGAGACCGATTGACTTATCCTGTTGTAAAGAAATGCT
>JANTCA010003401.1:0-31352 GCA_024741275.1 Chironex yamaguchii | reverse complement strand
AAAATTAATGAATTTCCCCTTACCCACCGCTGGGTTTCATCTCGTGATACCAAGGACTTTGAATGTCCTTCACCAAATCTTTTTGCCATGGTGGCACAGAGGTTTGAGTGTTGCTTTTAAGTCTGAGGGTTACCAGTTTGAACCCAGTTGTCTCCCATTTAGTGCAGCTGTTGTGGTAATGTCTTGATGAATATATGGAAAGCACTATGTCTGTTGAGGTATATATATATGTTTATATATGTGTATATATATTTTCCCTGATCATTTTGGGTTTTCCAAAGTTTACATTTTAACAATCTTTTCGTTGTAGAAAACTTGAAAATCTCTTTGAAAATTTGCAACGTTGCACTAAAAACATACGTAAAAGATTTTTTCATCTGACATTCTTCAGAGTATGTAACGTCAGAAAGGAAGGTATATGTATATGGCAACCTATTTATACAAAACATGTATCAAAACTAGCCAATCCTAGACAGAAAGGAAATAAAGAAAGGGAAAATGAAGAGACAAAACATTATGATTCGAAGTGAATTTCTCTAGACATGATCACCATAAAACTGCAATTTCGTGCTTAATTGGGTAGCTACCATCATAACTAGAGCAAAATTTTTATGTGCCTCAAAAACAGTCATACTCTGGACAAAATGTAACAATTGTGGGTTATTGTGGGTTATTTTGGATCATTCCTCACTTTAATATGTACACAGGTGTGTCCCTTCTGCTGATTCTTAGCCTGTAGCTCAGTAGCCTACAATGAGGCTGGAAGCTGAAATGTTTCAGCTTATTTTCCCATTGTTTAGCTCACACTTCTAGCTACTGATGAAAAAATTCTGCACTCTTATTGGTTAAATCAAGCTGGAAGGGATTCACCACTTATTTTGAAACCTTGATGTGTACCAAAAGAGAGCAGCATTTCTCTAATATTTTAATGATAGAATGAGCAGGAAATTGTTCGCAACAAATATCCTGGTGACTGACCTTGACAGAAGTTGATGAATGTTGCAAAATTGACAATGAATTGCAGCAGGTTTGCTGAAATTTCAACATTAAAATCAAAGTTTATTTAAGAAAAGTAATTTATATTGAAAAGTATGATGTTACTAAAATCTCAGAGTATTCACTGAATACTTTGCATACCTGGACACTATGCCACTGTCAGGAAGATCTTGCCATTCATTCATAAGGATTGTGTACGTACCACACAAAAAGGCTTAGTAGTAACAACAAGTTTGGTATTTAGTATGAATTTTTGTGCCGATGTGAAGCTTGGTATGTTGGTCGCATCTTAAAGATTAATTGACAAGATCAAACAACATGTTCCAGTCAGTGTACTCTAAGCATCAGTTACTGCTAGAGAACAGCCATCTTGCTTTTGCAAAGCGAAAATGACTGCCAAAACATGTGATTCTGCCATAGGCCAACATTTACTAGAAAATTTAGAATGCGCTAAAATGTATAAGGAAGAGTATTTTTGGATAATTGGCGCTGCTAGATTGTCCTATGATTCAACTGTATTGGAGTCTGTCTACATTAAAACAAGAAAACCAGTACGCTGTAGGCAGGAAGACTTCGTTTTTTCACTTTGACTCTTCCAATAATGTTTTGTTTCTTCATTTTCTCTTTCTTTGTTTCCTTTCTTGTTTATAATAGGCTAGTTTCAACACATGTTTTGTATAAAAAGGGTTGTCATATATATACTTTCCTTTCTGATGATTCATACTCGACATCGCGAGCGACATGGCACTGAACCAGCTGCAATGGAGGGCCTTCGTCAGGGATTTGTGTGCTGCCAGCGACAACCGGATCGTTGGTACAACGCGCTAAGTTCAAAGTAAGTTCATACTCTACAGAGTGTTGGATGAAAAAAGCTTTTAGATTTGTTTTTAGCACGATGTTGCAAATTTTCAAGGTGATTCTCAATTGGAGGTTCAGTTTTGCTGTAGAACATATGTTTCTGTTTCAATCAAGTGCTAAATGTAAAGTCTGCTTGGTTTTATAGAAAAAGGAAGAACTCTGGGCTGCTTGACAGGATGAAATTGTAGGTTTTGCACAAGTTCCATTTAAATGGTTATCTTTGGTTATCAAAACAGGTTATCTTTGGCAAGACGTACTTGACTTAATTCCCTCTCGTCCCATGGAGAATGGGGCCAGAGATGATCTTCCTCCACTTTGTACGGTCTTCCGCTCTCCTCTTCGCATCTGCCCATGAGTCTAAGCCAAGTAGGTTCCTCTCCTCAACAGTCGTCCTCCATGTTTCTCTCGGTCTTCCCCTCTTCCTTTTCCCTTCTGGGGCCCAGTCTAGGGCGATCCTTGCATTTCTGTTTGTGTGCATTCTAAGGACATGGCCGATCCATTGCCGTCGTCTTCTCCTGTTATTTGTCCTTTCGGGCCAGTATATTTTCAAGATATTTCTGATGCATTTGTGGAGAAAAGTGTCCAGTAACCTTTCATCACCTTTCA
The DNA here is from genome assembly GCA_024741275.1 of Chironex yamaguchii. Classification (NCBI taxonomy): domain Eukaryota; kingdom Metazoa; phylum Cnidaria; class Cubozoa; order Chirodropida; family Chirodropidae; genus Chironex; species Chironex yamaguchii. The sequence continues at coordinate 28,892 of JANTCA010003401.1, read as the reverse complement.
TCATCTTCCATGTTTTGCAACTATAGAGCAGGACTGACAGAACAATTGATCAGAGGAGTTTCATATTTGTTCAGTTTGTGATATGCATGTCTTGCATGCCCTAGACGTTTTCAGATGTCCTCGTTGGTTCCTCCTGACAGTTGCTCCTAGATAGACAAATTGCTCAACCTCTTCTACTGGCATCCCATCTATGTCAATGGGTGGTGTATGCTTTGTGTTCATCTTCATGCTCTCGATTTTTGATGCGTTTGGGATTCCATAATGTCTCTTGATTTTCCACAGTGTTTCTCTATGCACACTGTCGAATGCTTTCTCAAAATCTATGAAGAGCATATAAAGGTTGGCATTCCATTTGGCATACTGTTCTAAAATGTTGCGCAGTATAAATATTTACTTCGTTGTGCCTCTGCCGGCTCTGAAACCTGCTTGTTCATCATGTAGGTGCTAGTCTACTTCCTTTGCAATTCTGTTGATTATGATTTTGCCCATTATCTTCGTCACGTTTGGTATCAATGTGATGCCTTGCCAGTTCCCACATATTGTAAGGTCTCCTGTCTTATCTAGTTTGATGCTAAGCCCTTTCCTCCAATTGTCAGGAATTTGCTCCGTGTTCCATACTATGCTGGTTATTTTGTGTATCTGGTCTGTGGCAGTTTCTATGTCTGCTGTGAGTAGTTCAGCGGTTATATTGTCTATGCCTGGTGCTTTCCCATTTTTTTACACTTTTTAAAGTGAGCCTGATTTCTTCGTTTGTTGGTGGAGTTACATCTATTTCCAGCTCACGCGATCCCTCTGGTTCCATGTCAGTCTCTGCTGGGTTTGTTGGCTCTGGTCTCTTCAGTACCTCATGGAAGTGCTTTTTCCATCTCATCTTTACCTTGGTTTCATTGGTTAGAAGTTTTCCATTTTTGTCTTTGACACTGTCTATCTGTTTTGGTCTCTGCTTGGATATTTGTTTTGTGATGTCATACACTCCCTTCATGTTTCCATTATTTGCTGAGGTCTGGGTTTCCTGCGACAGTTTGTCAAGCCATTCTCTCTTGTCCCTCCGCTGGCTCTTTTTAATGTTTTGTCAGTACTGCTGTACACCTCTCTTGGTTTTTCTTTTACTCTCTCAGATTTTGTCCCATTGATTTTGGTTTTCAGCACTTTTTGTTTGTCCACTTCTTTCCAGCTCTCATTGCTTATCCACTCCTGGTTTTCCGTTTTGCGAGGGCCTAGAATATTAAATGCAGTGTCATTGTAGATCCCTTTGAAGTTTCCCAATTTTCTTTTAAGGTCGTTGTTTGGATGATGTTCTAAATCAGTTCCTTAGTTCCAGCCTGAACTGTTGATTTATTTCTGGGACCTTGAGCTTGCATGTTTTGTATCTCTTGGAGACCAATGGTTTCTTTCCAATTTATCTTTGGCAAGAAACAGAAAGAAAACTGTGACCTGTTATGCTCAGCAGGAAAGTGGGAGATTTGCCTCTGTGACACCAGGGTTTGATGCTTTTGTTGTGATGCAATTCTCAAATCATGACATCTTAAATTCACGTCTAAGAAACAATGTTGCCCTAGCTCAGTGGTCAGAGCATTGTGCCCAGAAAGCAGAAGGTTGTCCCCACCCTGGAAGTATGATTCATTTCTCACAATTTCACCAACTAAACTGTGATTTCTACAGAAATCAAATGGTCATAACAAGTAGGTCATAAAAACTGTGACCATTAATGTCTCTCATAAAATCACTCTGCTGCCACAAACCTTATGGTTTCATGTGTGATCACACACTCCTTACTTTTGTCCTTACCAAGTTTGAATGTCTTAAGGTTTTTTTGCTTGCTCTTTTATAGTGAAGTCAGCTGGATCAATGTCAGTAGTATCAGCAGAAGATGTGGTACCTTTTAGATTCCTGACCACCCTCATGCACCTAAAATGCCTGTCTTTCAAGTAAACTGTTCATCACCATTCTTATTGGACCAGTTCCTTAATTGTTGAGAACATTTCCCTGCGGCTTATTTTGAAAGCAGGTTGCAGACTTGGTTTTAAAGAGCTTTACCAGCCATTTTTTGTTATTTGTTATTTGTATAGTTATTTGTATCTTGATGGTTGACATAATGTCCAGAGAGATGAAGTGAGGCTGTTTTGTTCATGGGTCTTTTCCAATTCAAGCATTGCATTTATCCCTGATGAGAATGTTGTGGTTTGTGCCACAAGTGTCTTGTGCTGAAGTATCCCCATTCCCCCTTGTGCATTTGCATCAGCTGAGCTGTAGGTGATCTGTTAACTCCTGCCACCACTCATCCATATGGTATTAACCCACTCGCCAGTTTCTCTCCACACAGCCTGATTTTTAGGAATTCTTTTCTATTACAAGACAGTTTTAATAGAATCAATTAACTCCACTACTCTGAAATAGCTGCAGTATTGACAAATTTTGATAAACAATTTTTGCAAGAGTATTTGTGCATTGAACAGTCAGATGTCCTATGGAAACATTAAATGTATTTAATGTGCAACATAATTGGGGTGATCCACTATTGGATTATAAATAATCTTATTTATTCTTTTTTTGTTTTGCTCATACAGGAACAGTTTAGAGACTCCTTTTGTTAGCATTATTTATGAAAGGGGACCCTCTGCTACCATGCCTTTCCTATTGTATGTCCCTGAACTGAACTGTAGTATATGAAATCAATATTATATAAAACACATTGAAGTACTTCATACCATTTGTTAACCACACTGCCATTGCAATTTAACTGTAAATTATTGCCGTTGAAAAAAACATTAAAGGGATCAGTGAGAGATACTCAATGTAGCTACTTCTACTGAAACTGTGGCACAAAAAATTCTTAACCAGAGGTTGGTATTCATAATCATTTCAGCCTTGCCATAATACAAAGGCTTTGTCGTAAATTCTTTACTTGTATATTTGTTTTACAGATTAGTAAGTTGAGGCTAAGTAAAGGAGAGTTTGTTACATCCCATTTGTCTCTTATAAGCATGCATTAATTTTGTGTGGCTGAAGTGCAAGCCAAAGCAAGTGGTGCCTTTTGGTACCAGAGATGCAATGAACAACAACCTTAAACATTCTATAAATTAATGAATTAATTTCTCCCCAATTCCTTTTACCAAAGACCTGAAGTTCATATCCTTGGAGACCAACCTTCCCCGTATATACATATATAGATTAATTTGGTAGATAATTTGAAATTTTTATTTTGCAAGTAAGGTTAATTTGAAATTAGATATTTTATTTGTATATTCAGTATGTATTTCACATTGACTAATATTGTGTAAATGTACTGTCTTAATAGTAAAGAGAATGAGATATTACTTTGTTTTATCCTAACAAGGAGAGATACCTGTCTTAGAATTCTGCTATGTATTTTGGTTCTTTTCCAAGTTTGTGTTATTTCCCTTATGAACTAATGAAACTAATGAACCTTGTTGTGTGTTTGTGTCAATGTAATCACAAGGAAAGACATGACTAACTTGTGAGAAGCAATTTTTACTTTTCAAAATCTGGTTATTTAGAATGTGAACATTTTAGTGCCGTACTGTGTAGCAAGGTTGTGATTTTTATCTGTTCATAGCCTCTGGCCCCCTGATGGTGGATTATTTCTTTAAATAGGAACAGAAGTCTTGACATTTGGGGTTTTTTCCTTGTATTGTTTAGGACCTGTGGGTAATGTTCTTTATCATGACACATTGTGATAAAAAGTCTTTGGGTGAAGTGACTTTGTATCTCTTGACCTTATTGAGTATTATTATCTGTATAAACGCTGAGATATTTACTTGTTAAATCAATGAAAGCAGCCTTGAAGTTGCCACCCGTTGTTTCCTGAATTGCTGAATTCAAAATACTTCCATGTTGTCATAGTGCAAGGGAATTCTTGCGTAGGCTTTTTACAAATTATGGGAATGGGAGATTTCAAGTTTCACAAATCTTTAGAAGATTGTTTAAAATGTACAACAGTGTGAGCTCCATTTGTAAAATAGCAGTAACAGCTGTTGCAAGTGTAGGAGCAGATGTGTGGGACAAGCAAAGCTCACCCATACAATTATATTTGTATACTGAAAGTGTATATTAGTTTTGGTCTAAAGTTTATTTTAAAACAAGCCTATTGGGTCTGGTTTTGAAAGAAATAATAGATGCTTGAACATGCTTAATTATTATGAGCATTCATGCCATTGAATAAATAGTTCGTGGACAGGGGCATAAATCATAAATAATCAAAGAATAGCCAGTCCAGAAAAAACGTAAGCTAACCTGTATGTTGTGCAATGAATGTCTTGTGAGTAGCAAAAGTAACAATGGTGCACTTTAGTATTGGCGATTAGGACTTCGTCAGAAGTTCGAAGAGGCAAGCTAGATATTGATTGGAACAAGCTTTGGTTGCTTATAGATGATAGCAAAACCTAGGAGAAGAATAGCGATTTTTTTTGTGAGGTGGAATGTTGAAAATATCATTGGCGAACATGCTAACCAACGAGCGAGTGTGGAAAACGGCTAAAAGCCATCTTGGTCTGATGAAGACATTACTCACGAAGCAAGCTAAGTTTGGTGATGGGAAAAAGTAAGGTTGGAAAATTTATTCGTGGCGGGAAAAACCGGTAGAAAACGAGTAAAGGTAACGTTTGACATACCCTGTGACTGGCAATTCTTTCATATACACTCAAAAAAGCAACAGAAAAGTGAGCTGGTCGGAATGGCATAGATGTCAATGTCAGTACCTAACACGAAACACTGAAAACAATATGAATGAGTGGGAGATTTGTTGCTTACAGTGTTGTTATTTAGCTGACTGTAGTAGTTATTACTTTCAATAATTTATTATTACAAGTTGTGCAAACACATTTAGGCGACCGTCAGCCACGTTATCAGACACGTAGATTTGAGATGTAACATGTGAATTTAATTTGGATTCTCAGCTCATAAATTTTAAGCCTGTGTTTAATTTTTGAATCTGACTCTTGCCATGCTCCACATCTAATATGATAATGATACGCCAATGCCTTTTACTTCGTCTTTTTTTTTCGAATCTGAAAAATGCGTTTGAGCAGTTTAAGTTTTATCGTTAAGGAAGGAGTAAATCACCCCTATTGTATTTGTATGGTTTTGGCAAAGGTGACATCTATTTTACAACTACTAATAAATGTAAGAAACAGGGCTGATTAACTTTAGAGAAAGATAGATGACTTTAACCAATAACCTATTATTCTAAAGTTTCTTCAAACGTGAACAAAAAGATCTATGCGATGCGTTGTATTAAAATATTACGTATACTTCTGTAATGATGTCTGATCTAAGGATTTTTTTCAAGATGTCAATTGCTTTTTACGGAATGTTAGGATAATAGTTTATTAAAGTCATATCTCATTCTCTGAAGATTATCAGTCTGGTTCTAAATTTTTTTGCAAACTGAACTTATTACCCAGCCCTCTTCATATTGAATCCATATACAGTGTGTACTGCCAGAAATCTACCAAACGGGCACTTGTAGTTCTTTTCCTGACCAGGCGTGCCTATTATTTTCGGTACTGAGTACAGCAGATGCAAATAAGGAACAGCCTTACAGTACACACTTGACGGTCAGAACAAGCTACTGTCGGTTGTTGTTTGACCATACATAAACGTTCCATGGACGGTAGTACCTTTTCTTAATTATGCTTGCAACAGCATCTGTGTGTAGAGCAATTTTATGCTGTGATTGTTGACGAATTTGAGGCGTGCTTGTTTTTGGAGGGCAATATTTGTTTGCAGGACCGGGTTTTTTAAAAACTTCTTCGTCTTCGGCTATCAAAAGCCCTAGGCCGTTATCGTCGTGAATATCAATTAGGCTAACCCAAATATAACCAGAGTACATCTGCGAAACAGCCAGAGCAGCCAATCCAGTAAGATGAAATTAGAACCATACTAATTATCCAAACCTCTCCTTGATCATGCTATTTGAAACATGGAGACTGTGCACTGTACAACAGACACATTGGACTAAAACACATTGGACTTACTAGTGCGAACTGTGTCCAAACCCTTTCGATATAAGGAAATAGAAAGCAGCCAAACGGAATCGAAGACCCATGCGAAAAACTATATTTACTGGGTCACAGTGGGTAGACTCAGCTGCCAAAGCGCTATTTCTGTAACAACGAAAATGGAATTAGAACAATGTGGTTGATTTGTTGAAACCGAGGTGTCTGCTTTGTTTGTCTCATATTGAATAGTAGAGCAGTTTAGGATTAATGAAGAAATAATGCAGCACTGTTTTTATCGAGGATTTGTGAAAACTGTCGACAGTCGACCTGGGTTTTCTCTCTCTGACGCATTTTACAACTTTATTTTTCAAACAGGCATGCCCAAAAGGGCGTGTTGTTGAAATGTATCTACACCTCTTTTGCAAAGGCAGTAAATTTGGATTTAGACTGGCTCATCTGAAATTTCTTCCATTACCAGGCTGAAGTGTTCCTAAACAGTTCCTAATTCTACAAGCCATTTCAAGCGTACGTTTTGCTGTCATTTGTGCACTTAATTAATTATAAGCAATTTAAGAATCTTACCGATAAAGCAATCAACTTAAACAAATTTAAAGCACGGGAATATATAAATGTTAGATTAATTTGGGAGAAAAAATATTATCGTATAGATGATGATTCAGTCGACCATTGACCCTTTCTCGAAAGTATGGATTTGAATTATTGTGAGATTGTCACCTTTCTCCACTTCTTTGCCCGTTAGACGCCCCGCTGTGCGTCAAATTCCCTGCTTTATTTGTTTTGTCCGTCTTATAGTTTTCCTGAAAAAATTTTTCGCGATATTATCAAGGTCAGTCTCAGCTTGCTCATAGTCCAGGCCTGTGTTCTCCTTGAATTGTTTTTATGAAATGAGTGTAGGAAATAATTTTTGTCGAACTAACGAAGATAGTGTATGATTACTCGGTAATGTTAACACTACAAGCTCTTCCCTTAAATACTCAACTAGAAATTTGGTATTTGTTTGTTATGCTCGCAGTGTAATGGCTCATGGCCAGTTTCCATAAAGCTGCATTTTTCTCTTGAGCAGGAAAAGCTCACGAGCGCTTTGTTATCTAGCTTAAATACATTTCCATAGAACTGCCTTTTGCTATGAAGAGCATTTCGTCGCAACTACATTCTGTAACAAACATGGCAGGCATTAGCTGCCTTAAAAAGCGATTATTGCTTCTCTAGAGTTGAAAGGCTAATGCTTTGTCTATCCCTCTCGCAACGCCAAAGATGTAAAAGAGATTGTCTCAGAAAAGGGAAGTGTGAATTTCAAAACATTTTGCCGTAGAAAGCTGTACGATGTTTCAGTTAATGATCGAATACTGTTCATGAAATAATAGCTCCAAATAAGCGTTTAGGGAGTACTCTTAGTATTTAACAAGTGGGGATACTCAACTTTTCATTTCAAGTAGATTCAGAAACAGTTGAATCATTAAAGAAACTGTGTTGTTTTATTTGGGGTGAGGTAAGTAGTTGCAGTTGTGTTTTGTTGAAAGTTTACTTTTCTCGTTTTGCAATCACTGCCTGGAAATAGGCATCGGTATTCCATACAGCTGCATTTTTCGCTGGAGTGGAAAAGGCTCGCGAACTTTTCTTTCGCACATGCTTATCTTTATGTAAACACTGCTTAGTCGGAGATTTTCTATTCTAGCGAGCTGCTCTTGAGCTTGGCGGAAACGTTGAACTCATTCGTTGGGGAATGCCGAGCCCATTCTTACCATCCCCATCTCTCTACAGCTTTATGACATACTTTTGGAGTATTTTTATGCCTGAATCGACGTTCCCTTTGAGAATGACTTTTTGGTGGTTACGTTCATGGATTTCACAGTATAACGTATAGGGCAGGTTGTGTTACAGTACTAAGGCACCCCTACTCACCTGCGAAGACGTTATCCAAATCGGTTGAGTGTGAACTTGTTAATGACGCTACAATTTTGCCACAATGCTTTTGGTTGAGTGGAAATTCGATTGTTTTGCGAGTGCAGCCCATCATGCCATCATGAGGGGAAACAATTGGCATTAACATTGGAGTGGAGTATGTCATGTCATAATTGGAAGAACCCATCAGGATCAATGGCAGTGGCGACTGGTGGGGTTTTTCGTGGGGGAGAGGAGCAAATTTCAGATTTGGGTGTGACCCGATATAGTTGCATGGGCCACGCCCCTATTTCGTATTAGAGATGCTACATGAGAACAGAAATGTAACTATTTGGTCTGTGTTGCTCAGGAACCTAGGCATTTAGTAAATCTTCGCTAAAAATTGTTTGCATTATAAATACAGAAGTTACAAAAGCAAGGTAACAGCAAATGTCGTATCATAAGAGCAATACTTAACCGCGAGTTCGCCACAGGTGCGCTTTGATTACTTTAATGGCGACGACTTCCCGACAAGTGATGGAAGAAATATTTTTTACGAGTTTGTCCTAGTGATAAAGTTGCGTGACTTCGTTGTGTTGAACAGAAGCACTTCAATAACAGAACATTTATTATACGAATACTGATAAGAGAAAGTTTAGGAACAATATACGTGTATTTGACAGCTACTTCAGTTCATCCATCTTGTGGTTTCGACCACGTAACACTGAAATGCCTTATTTGTAAAAATTTTGGTTTGATGGAAATTTGTTAAATCGGACATCAATTCTTAGTTTACAAAGATGCCCAAGTAATCAGTACGACACTGTTATTCGTCGAGTTACTGAATTAGTAAAAAATTAGTGTATCAGTTCTGGCCTGCTGCACACTTGTTCTAATTTACAGGCCTGTTAGGTCTAGGTACATGGATAAGATTAGGCTGGCCAGAGCTTTGAAAAACAAGTCGAGTTATTTCGGCCCTATCTAAGATGGCCATGTTTGAGGACCTTTCCTGCAAGTAAATCTGATGTAGTGAATTTCAGCATGTAGATTTTCGACTACAGTTTCAGCTTCGAATCATTGACGTCATGCTTAGGTCGAGTGCAGGCATTATGCTCTTGTATTTGGTTATATCTATGCTGGTATGCATTGTGAAGGAACAGCTTGTTTTTGAGAATTTGAGAGGCTCAGAATAATAAGCTGATCAAGAATGGTTTCTAGACAAATATCACTTAAGCTGAATCTCCATTGGACTAAAAATATTGAGAAGAAATTGATCGCATTTTGTTCTCGGTGGTTTCTTTCTCTCCGATTTTAAACAGATTGTAAAGTGCGTATACGCTCGCGCGAAAAATAGGAAATCTTGCAACGTGGGGAAATTCGGTATATACATTGATCAATATCGGTATCAAGCCACAAAGTGTTGCCTATTTTAACTTCAGGAGAAATATATTTGCTAGTGGTTGCAATATTTAATTTTCCTGTCGGCCGATCTCAGTTATCATGATTATTGTTTACCTCGCAGTCAGGACAAGCTGCTTCCGATTCGTAAGTTGGTCATTGCTTCACCGTGATTTATTTTGATCACCGTGCACGTTTAGTAAATAACAGGCACATTCACTGGCTTTTTCGGCGTGCACTTGTCAAACCTATTGTGTATTTAACAGTAACTCGAGGCACAAGGTCCGGTTTAGCTTGCTTTACAGACCATGACAGAAGAGGATTTATAATCTGTATGTTGCGTAACTTTCTACTCTGAGGCTTACGTACTTAATTAATAAGGGACAACAGCAGATATGACTGGTGAATAAATCATTTTGCCTTGGCTAATAAAAATTTTGTAGTTTTGCAATATATATCTTCGTCGAGTTATAAAACGTGGAATTTAATGACATTGGTCACCTATTGAGTTTACGTAGCAATGTTGTGTAACGTCCCAAATTTGTTTTTGTCTGTTGATAAACGAAAAGACTGTGGAATCTTATTATCAGTGAGGATGCTTTCACGAACTAGTCTAACGTAAAGAATAGCTAAGAAAATTTCTTTCTGACAAATGACATAACGTTGACATCAAACGAATCTTAGGTTTTCGACTACAAGTTGGGTGTTGCATGCAAGAGACTCAAAATCTGTGTATGCCATTTTGTTTCAGAAGGGGCTGCCGAGTTTTTAACATCCTATGAACAAGATAACGTAGTTCGTAATGCGTTGACCATTATTATCCAGGTACGTCACAAGTGACGTTTGAACTTGGTTTTCGCAAACGGTGTCAGTACTTGAGATCAAGGGTTGCAAAACTTGACTCAGCTTGGTATAGTTTTGTGGGCGCGATAATAGTAAGCAAACAAAAATATTTGAACTTATTTGTAACAATGTCATTTCTGCTGTTGCCATAAGTTTCCTTTGGTTCCCGTCTTCTCCAAAGAGCAACTTATGTCATGTGTCTTTAACCTTTTGGCTGCACCCCTTCTTTCCGGCATTTTAATATTATGTTTCCGTAAGAAAGTGCATGTAAATTGTCTCATTTGTTAGCATGTTTTGGGAAGTCTGAAGTCCAGTTTAGAAGTCCCATTCAGTCTTTTATCCAAAATGTAACAGAAACTCGACGAAAGAGTGCCTCCAATTCATACCTCGCATTTAACATCCTTTAGAAGTTAATGTTTTGATTTTGGAGCGCAGACATATTGTATATGAAATTCTTAGTTAGACATTGGCAAATGAGAGGCCAAGACTGACACAAGTAGAATTTAACTCGGCATAAATCCTTCGTCAAAAGTCAAGTCGCTTTTGTGTTAGATAAGCGAACAGTACATCATAAACTTCAGTCAAGTTTAACACAAGTTTGGGAGTTGGACTTAGTTGATAATTTTATCATTGATTTAACTATAATATTGAATTTGACACGACGGAAATTTGACACAAAAGCGACTTCTGAACTGGATCTTAGTTATGGGTTGAAATAATGTGTTTTGGATCTCTTTGTTGCCCCTCGAGGTCGATATCCTTCTGTAGAAGTTGGGGAAGAGAGGCACTATTTGTAGAGAATCTCAATGTGGTCACATTTCAATTTACTGGAGACTGCTGCCAAAGGTAAAACGCTCAGAGGAATGTAGCTCGGTGAAACAACTAGTACAAGATAAAACTTCACCACCCTTTTTAAAGAATACAAACGTTTATCCGTGAATTTTCGGCCTGAAAACCTTAACCATGCAGGAAAAGGAACTGCTGCACTTGTTAAGTTTGACCGCGAGATTAAGGCTGCGTATACACGTGTACGGATCACTTGCGATGACCCGACGCATAAGTCTTACGAATCCGCCTTAAGTTTATTTTAGAACTCGTGATTCGATGTACTTTGGTGTATGCTAGAGAAGTAGTATATTTTTATACGGATTTGAAACTGTACAGGTATTAGTGCCATCGCAGCATGACTATTAGGAGCTCAATGGTAGTAGAAGAGAACATAGGCGAGGCGAGAACATATGTTTGTCAAGAAGCAATTTATTGTTTTCAGTGAGCCTGCGTTAGTCTGTTTGACCCCGTAAACTTGATGGTTTGTGACGATGGCTTGTGTTCTGTGGATTATTGCATTGTATTCATCGCTGTTGATAAGGTTTTTACATCCCAAAATTGGATGGGTGGGACGTAGGGCGCACGTGTTAGGATGAAAGAAAAGAAGTGACGAAGAAAAAGCGTAGGTAGTGATGTGATATCCATCAACAACAAACTTCGTCTTGATATGGCTTCTTTATTATTGCCCAGCAAATAAAAGATCAACGTACTGATTGTAATGGTAATGTCTAAACTAGTGCCGATGCACTCCGAGTTCTTTTACGATGTCTATAGAGTATGAAGAGTAGACAATTTGCATGTATAATACTGATCATGTTACATCAGAAACCAGTACTAAATTACTAGTCAAGCACCGTGAACGAGGAAACGACTAAGGCTTAAAATTGGACTTTTAGTTGCGCAAACCCATTCAGTCGTCCCCTAAACAAAAGCAGCTGCTGAAAAAATGGGTAGTATTCTGGTTGGTATTGTAGGAGACCAAATGCAGTTTACAGGAGTGAAATGTGCGCCTCGTATGATAGGCACCGCGCTATACCACAGTGCAGTCGAGATATTAAGGGCAAATCTGAGTGGTATGGTTCCTTGTGACATCTAACTATTGGGCTCTGGAAATACTGTGGATTTGTACGCAGCAAAATTTGTTACTCTATCAGTTATATCGTTCGTTTTGTCAATGATTTAGATAAGTATTTCAACTTTTATGAAATGTTGGATTTATGTATTACCTGATTTCATTTTTCGCTTTCCTTTGTGATATTTATTTGTAGTTTTATAGAAAGTGAGATGATTAACGGAGAAACCATGGATTCTGGCCCACCACAAATAATGCTGTCGTCCTCGCCACAGGGCCTGGCCATCCTCGATCCTCGGGCATTGTCATCATCACACAGTTTTACGGAAACTGAATTTGCGAGTAAACATACAGTGGATGTAGGAATAGGTATGTTTATATGCCTTAATGCAATTTTTCAGTGTATACTGGAGGTCAAATTTATATACTGTTGATAAGTTTTGCAGCGAATGAAAATATTTTCAACTTTGAACTGTACATGATACATAGATGATAACACTACGATAAAAATTATTTTCAGTGACGCTAGTTACAAATTGGAAAGATTTCTTAATAAGATCTCGAAAGTGACTCGCTGAAGATGAAAATAAGACAGCTGTTGTCTGATTCCTCCTAACAGCTAAAGAAAAGGACAGTTCTTAAAGCTACACTGTAGATCTGCTAAGGAATGTCTTAAGCGATTTTCGTATGGTGATAATCTTTCAAGTTTTAAATGCACAGGTTTAACGGTTCAATATTTTGGATTGGTTATGACTGAGTAAGTGTAGTGCTATTGAACAAAAGTCCGGAATCATCGATATCGATTGGATACGTATGGACAGAAAGTTAATCATAGAATGCAATAGTATTCAGCGATAAGGATCAACATTTAGTTTTAAATACAAAATCACATTGTGGGTTGGTGGATTAGCGCAAGATCGCTCTGTTGCAGTCAAATTAATTTTGTGGTTTGTTTGCACTTAATAAACTAAACTTCTTCGTACAACATTCCATAATTTTCTTTTCCATATTACGCACTGATTGGAATCTGTATCACAGAATAGTAATGAAAGCGGAATTGACTTTTGCGTCGGTATGCTTTAAAGTTTTGTTAAAGAGAAGCAAACGGCAAAACATCTGTAACCTCGTTTTCATGGGTAGGCAAGCAGTCAATGTATCATTTTTCTGGCAAGTGATTGTCCCCAGTCCTCTATTTGTTGTTTTGTTTGCTTCATGATGTCAGAGATACCTGTGATTCACTAGGATTATTTAGCAAATGTTGACCTTGCTTCCATTGTCAAGTTACTATTCATTCTGCCCATGTGATAACTAGTGAAACTCAATCACGTCAAATTTGACGCGAAATGATGAAAGTCTATGATTTGCCTTTTTGTTATCACTGTGGTTGACAGCACAACAGTAGATTCTAGGTCATGACCGATTACCTACTTTTTGAAACATTTTAGATGCTTGACGCAAAGCCGAGAAAAAATTTCAACGCAAATGACAACAAATGTACTGCATTAAGTGGAACATGGTTAACCTCGTTTTCATGTTCTTGTGCAGCATGTGCCCCCAAAATTTCTTAACAGTTAGGGAATGGAAGTGTCACTTTTATTACTATTCTGTGACAGCATTGATTTTTGAAAATAATCTGTCTTATGCACTTCCCGCTCTGGCCAGTTGGATATGTATTTGAAAGTGCAAAGATTGATGGTGACTGGGTTTGTCATTTGCTAACATTTGAGAATTTGGTACAGTATGAGCATTATGTACTGGGGCTTTTATAAATAGATAAACAATGCCATAAACTTTACTTTAAATGGAAGAAACTGAGAAGAGCCCTAGCAACTATAGTCAATGTTTTATTTAATAGTGGAGGTATAAAGGTGAAGTCGACAACACGTGGTAGATGGACAGCTTTGATTGTAAATAATTGTGTTATTTATTTCTTGGCACTTAACAGCCTTGCGGTGCAGTCAAAAGCTTCCAGTAAATCATATTTATTTGTTATCTTGCGCCATGGAAGTACTTTTTCTTCTTTTGCTTTTTGTCTTATTTGCATTTTCTTCTTCTTCTTAATTTCGTGATCATAATGAATCTCATCGCATGCTCTTAGTATATTAACATCACCAGGTTTCATAGTTAAGTTTAATGTTTGATCTTAGTGCTCATAACCAGTCAATTGTTTAGCATGAAAAGTTTTTCCGGTCTGTTACCTATAATTTTTATATTTTTACTATTCGCCAATTGAGCAGTATACAGTACACATTCGCTAATTGGAACTGGCAAGGGACGGGATATTTTTTTCGAATTAACGAATGTTCGAAGTATCCGAAGTTGGGGTAAAATGAAAAAACGAGCTAACGAAACGTGATTTTTGCCATTGTCAGTAAGTATATAGATATTCCATGTCTAGAGCATGTTTGTATTAACAATGGAGGGCAAATAAGGACATTTTTGCAGAAAAATAAGGACACCAGTGAGCAAAATTACAAGTCGTTTTCAGGACAGTTTCCTGAACCAACACAACTGTAGGACGATGCAGGACCAAATGTTCCATGTTACTATACAAAAAGCTCTTTGACTCACACAAGCAGATGGCATATTAGTGGTTTGACACTTAACAAAAGGGAAATCTGGTCGCTTTGCTAGAACTATTTCGTTTTTTCTACTTGCGAATCATGAGAATTCCTGTAGCATTGACGTCACGGGGAAAAGAGTGAATCTTGGCGATGGAGAAGGACTACAGATTTCTCGCACTCTTCACTGGGGAAACGAGATGTATTGACAAATTCAGAGATGTTTTACTGTTGCTAAAATAAAAGTTTCAAAGTATATATTTTTCTTTTTTATTCACTATTTCTGCTTATGTCACCGAGAAAAGTTCGAATTGACGGGTATATTTAGGTCCAGGGACCGAAAAAATTGTCCGAATTAACGAAATGGTCGAATTAGCGGAGTTCGAAAATTAGCATCAGAATACATAAGAGTTTCTTATGGAAAATTTAGGATCTTGAAATTTTGTTCGAAATAGCGGATGTGTATTGTTCTCCTAACATTAAGAACCTTTATCTTTGGCAAAAATCAACTATCGTTTATGCTTATCATGTCTCGACCCTCAAACTATGCAACACGTAGTTTATGGCTGACCTGTACACTTAAATCAAGGGAGTTACTATTGACGACGTGATTTTGTATTTAAAATCAACTTTCCTCTATCTTCAAACGAAGATCTAAAGATATACTCTGTGATTGACGTTTTTGTATCACAAAGACCCCGTCCACCCGTTTCTGGATATATTTGAAAACAGTTCTTTTCTATCCATTTTTAGCTTCCGTCTCACACGTATCCGGTGTTTTCGGTCACCGCAAATGTTTGTTTTAGTTTTAACTATGTCTGTTTTATGTGTATAGGTAGTTCTTATGGAGACGTGAAATTGGCAGGCAAAGGCAGAGAACAGAAAAAACACCGACGTCGACATCATCACCATAATGATCGACACAATGGTTCAGAGAAAGGAGATGGAACTCGACGTAGGTCGCGAAGTCATTCCGTGCGCCTATTGGACTCCGACCGGCCTGTTACACCACCAGCAAAGCGTGTACAGATGATCCTGGGCGAAGACGCCGGTAGCACAGGACATTTACCGAAACCATTGTTTTCAGAAATGGAAGAACTCTTATGGGAAAATGGCGATTCAGAATGGAAGGAAACTGCTCGATGGATTAAGTTTGAAGAGGATGTTGAGGAGTCCGGTGATAGGTTTTCAAAACCTCATGTTGGCACGTTATCACTCCATGCGCTGTTTGAGTTGCGTAGCCTCCTGCTCAACGGTGCACTCCTCTTTGACATTGAAGGCTCGACTCTTGATCAAGTGTCCAGCATTATTGTAGATCGTATGATTTGTTTGGGAAACCTTCCACTAAAGCTTCGAGATACAGTGAAAGAGACAATATTGAAGCGTCATAGACACGCCTTTGAGGGAGAAAAGAAAAAGGACGAGGAAAGAAAAAAAGATGAAGAAAAAGCAAAAAACGAACCAAGTGGTTTGATGCGACTTCCAATAATCCGTTCACTCAGTAGTCGGACGTCTTTCTCTGACGCGGCAGGATCGGAATCTCTGCTAATGAACGATCCTTATCAGCTTGGCAAAGGCAACATTCACTTTATGAAGAAAATTCCTCCTGGTGCAGAGGCATCCAATATTCTTGTTGGTGAGGTGGATTATTTGAGTGCACCAATCGCAGCATTTATTCGCCTTAATGAAGCCCATGAACTTGGTGACTTAACAGAAGTACCTGTGCCAACACGGTTTATCTTTTTATTACTTGGAACTGTAGGAAATCTGGCCAGGTATCATGAAATTGGCCGTGCTATGGGAACACTCATGTCTGATGAGGTAAGGGAATAAGTTTTTTTATCAGCCACATGCACCGAAGTCCCTGTGAAATATCTCTCTGCAACAGCCCTTTGCAATAACTCTATGTCTACATCCCTGTGCAATATCTTTGTGAAATCCTTTGCAATAACCCTGTGCGAAATCTCTGCGATAACGCTGTACTATATTCCTGTACTATATCCAAGTGCAGTTGTTCTTTGGAGTCCTTTGCAATAGCCTTGTGCCATATTCTTGTGCACCATCCCCGTGTGACATCCATTTGCAATAACCGTGTGCGACATCCCTGTGCAATATCTCTACGAAATCCTTTTGCGATATCCCTGTGTGACATCTCTGTACTATATCCCTGTTCAATATCGCTTTACCAAATCCCTGTTCGACACTGCTATGCAGAAATTTGAGCAAAAAGCGATAAATATTTAATTGGAATTATCCTTCAATGGCGATTTCGATTTCGTTCCATAGTGACCTTGACAATGATGTCGGTTCTTCGTTAACGCATTTTCAACAGTCGTATTGCAAAACTGGGTGTATATTTGCGCTAGCGTCGTTTTAAGTGCATTTATAAGACCACCTACTCGTGTAGTGGTTGAGTGCGAGTTTTGCCTTATTCGACAAAGTATTGTCTTTCCAGGAGCGATACACGTTCCTCTCCCTATACTTTATTATTTGGACATCAAGCAGGTTTTAGTTGACTCTTTATTCCTTCTTGTATTAAAACGAGCGCTTGCTTATCACGTACAATATGATTATGTTCTTTGATAGGACTATCACTCAAGTGACTCCTGCAAGACCAAAGTTTACAAAGCTCACGCGTTCTCTTCATCAGAATTTGTTGAATACGTGTACTGAAGACACGCGCCTAGCCTCTTCATTTGTCAACATTACTTATATACACCTGTACTTGTGTTATGTGATCCTCAAGCCGCTATGGTATAGCGGATTAGTGGACGATTTTGCAAGCCAGAAGTTGTAAGTTCTAATCCGCGTCACCAGAATCAAATGCCATTGGTGAGGGAAGGTAACGGGAGCCCACTCTCATAAAAAACAAACCTTGTAGTAAAATTCCTTAACCCTGGCATGAATATCCACTATTCTCAGTCATGAGTATACGTAAAGAAATATTCGATTCGATTCGTTTTAATCAGCACATTTGCCTCGGCAATATTATTGCTTAGCTAATCCTACAGTATTGAGAGCATGCTATCAGTCACTTTTATTCAATGTGTATCCTTGTTATATCCATCTTTCTTAACCATTTAGAATACAGGAAACTTTCTTCATTCAACTTAAATACTTTTTTCAATCTTTTCCATAAAACTTAATCACCAAATGCCATCTCCACCACTTTGTAAAGAAGTAGGCAAGGCAATGAAAGAACTAAGGAATCCTTGTTCTAAGTGAGAGTCAATGGTGAAATATGTTGGTGATAGTGTGCTTTGTGTGACAAAAGCATAGTGAATATTTTTTACTGATATGATGCATGGGATCAGCTTGAGATGATAAGCAAGCCTGATGTTCTAGGTCAACGTTGCTGATACGTAACGATAACATTTCCTTATTAGAACCAATTCTGTCCCTTTAACTTCACAAGTTAAAAAATATAAAATTGTTTTAAACAGATGCCCAAACTTTGGAGCATTTGACCAATCGAACTTGACCTATCCTTGTTACATTAATTAACTGTGCCCGACTGCTCCATCTCTCTTCTCCTGAAGCCTTTCGATTGATCAAATAACCCGCTGCCTGTCAGCTCCTTTTGTTAAGTCGTTTTAGACTTTTTTGAGGACATGACCTGGTGTTATTGTCGAGTCACCAGAAAGCTCTGCACTGTCGGCCTGCACGTCTGATTGAGTAAGTTGTGATGTATCACAATGGCCTGGTATGTATGCAGTTATCAGATCATTCTTCATCTTCTTTATCAATCTGATCCATATATGACTACCGGGTGTCTTGCTAATTTGAAAGCGCCGCTCAGTAATTCTGTCTTTATGGCAGCTCGTTCATTCTCTTATTATCCTCTGGGTAAGCCAAGCGAGTCCTTCGCCCGAGGCTTTACATTCGCCACGGTATAATGATGATCCCATTTTACCTGCGAATTACTCTTGTTCCTAATCTCGATCATTGCATGTAAATTGCTACTCCCTTTGTTGTATACCTCCAATCTAGGAAACTGTTTGCTATTTTGTTAATGTATTTCTAGGTGTTTCATGAAATTGCCTATAAAGCTGCCAAGCGTGAGCATATCATTGCTGGCATTGACGAATTTCTTGATGCGGTGACCGTGCTACCTCCCGGGGAATGGGACCCTACAATTAGAATTGAGCCACCAGATCATCTTCCGTCCCAGGAAGGCAGGAAGTACCATCACGAGAATGATGGGGTGTGCAAGAAGGTATGTGATGTCTAATTATTACCTTTTTTAGAAATTAAGGTTAACTCTTTTTCATGGAAGTCTTGATAGAGTTTTTAAGAAATGTTTGGTCTCGAGACGCATTCAGGGTATTGGAAGCTCAAAATGAGCATGTGCTTTGTTGTACCTTCTGCCCCGTAATTTTTAATGCTTTCCGTGCTCGAGTGGTATTATATAATACAATCAAGGAGGGTCTATAGGTATAGTTATGTGTTACTGTCTATAATACGTGAAAGCCGCCCGTAAATTCTATATCCCTGTGGCTTATTTATTAATATCTAGCAAAATTTAGGCATCTTTTGGAAGATTGAATTATCCATGTGGCAGTCGAGAGCTGGAATTGGCCATTTTGTGATATACATTTATATGGTGTATCAGCTGTTATCTACAGTGTGCAAGGAACGCAGGGTAGCTTGAAAACGGCGCTTGCGAAAATAAAATATTTCTGCTTTCAAATATTGGAATCGGGTGGAGTGTTAAAAGTCAGTTTAATTCTTGAGTTGCTATTGCTAGTGGTACTTGAATAGGCTGTATTCACTCTTGTCGAACTGCAGACAACGATGTAAGGTTACGCTATTGTGTGGAATAAGTGCAACTTGTCAAACTGGATAAGGCCACACCAATTAGACAAATTTTGTCAGATTTTACTAACTTTAGTAAAAATTGGAATTCGCATTAAACTGTTTTAAGTCATGGATTAGATTGATAGCAAATCATCTACCTGTCACTTTTCGGTGTAAAGCCCTTTGTTAGTTTGGATTGGTCACAGGCATTCTAATTGAATAATGGGAGTTAAGATGGCACGCCTTCCTGTTTCATGCTGGCTTATCTTACTTTTTATGAAAAAGTGCTGCTTCCAGGCTCTACGACGGCACCTCTGATGATTTAGTTAAAATCTAGAAATTTTTCATTTTTAAATTTTTGTGTTCGCACGGTATCAATTAGGACATATCGTGAACTGCTATGTAAAAAGAATGACAAAGTACCCTCCCAAGCTCAGAAAGCCCGAACCATGGAAACCGAACTATGGAAAACAAACCATGGAAAATGAGCCATCAATCCTGCTGTGCGAGGTTGTAGCTGCAATTAAATAGACGAAAACAGGCAGGTCACTCGGAGTTGATAGTATTTCAGCACAGGTGAACCCGGAGCTAAGATTATACGACGTATTTGCCAGGCAATCTGGAGAGGTATCAATGGGCTAAGGACAAGGCGACTCAATCTTTATCCCATTATCCCCAAAAGGTGACAAACTAGAATGTAATAAACGACCGTACTATCTCACTGATTGTTAACAACAGCAAGATCATACTATACATAATTGTATCCCGAATCCAGCAATATCTAGCACGCCAATTACCACCAGAACAGGCCGGATTTCGAAAGGGCAGAGGCACCCGTGACCAATTAGCCAACATGAGATGGATAATGGAAAAGTTCAAAGCCAAGAATAAATCCTTGTGTTTAACGTTTATCGATTACCCGAAGGCTTTCGATTGCGTCGACCATGGGCTTATCTGGTCCGTGCACGATGTGATGGGTTTCCCGGCAAAAGTTGTAGAATTGATGGAATCACTATACACTGAACAAAGTGCGTAGTTTGAATATCTGTAGGAGACACTGAGGCTTTCCAGATTGGTAAAGGAATTCGCCAAGGCTGCATCATCAGTCCATATCACTTGAAGATCTACTGTGAACACATTATGCGCAACGCTGTATCAGGCATATCACCATTGATACTAAGGTCAGACTGATGACCACAGTGATTTTCTTGACTGCAAGTATTTATTTGAAACCTGGACTCTCTGGAACGCCGATCGCAGAATGATTGAAGGTTTTGAGTGAAGAATTTTGCGAAAAATACTCGGCATCACTGGAGAGATCAAAAACAAACCAGTTTGTTCTTGATAAAGTCGGACACACCAGAGTCTATGTAATAAAATCGTGGCCACCTAGTTAGCATATTTCGGCCATATATCCAGGAAGGCTGCAGAAGACCATCCTGACAGGTTCCATTGTTGCTACAAGAGCACATGGACGACCAAGGACCACGTGGACTGACACCCTGAAGGCAGCAACTGGCAATACCATCGAAGAACTCAGATTGAAGATTAGCGATCGTGGAGGTTGGGCCCGTTTCATGAAGGCGACCACACGCGTCCGAACTCCGTCTGAATGGCAGCGACGACTACGGGTCCCGTATAGCCCATGCTATCCTGCAGGAATGGAGACTAGAGTAACTGCTCTCATTAAACCTAATTAATTCTCATTAATTCCTTGTGTCTTCATAGTTCCTTTGGTTTCATTATTTGCTTTGCTCATAACAAAGTAGAACTGTTGTCCGTTTGTGTAAAAATATTAGGTGACCCCCGAAAACCCATATTTTTAAATGATCGCCCCCCCTCCCGCTCAGTCGAGCGCCTCCCTGTGAAGGCTAACTGTGCACTCCGCGCGCTCCATCGGTATTTCTGAAAGAAAAGAAAGAAAGTATACTAGTTCTTCCACGATTCAATATCCCAATTAAGCCCGCCAAGAGCATGTTTTGCACGTCCATACGTATCTTAAATGCGACTCATGCTCGGATTTTGCTAATTTTTGCACTAAAAGCAACAGCATTTTCGTAATAGTTGATAATAACGTGAAGAATTAGCTTCCAAATATGCGGATTTTGTAACCGTAGCAGATGTTTAGATCGACATTCAAAAACATAAAATTGCTTTGTTTTGCTTATGCGTTCCTCAAGCACCCATAACAGTAATGACCTCTCTGGCGACAATATTGGTGGATGTAAGGTTAATCTGATGCATATCTCTATTGTGATGCAACTACTTCGAAGAATTATAACTCACTTGTCAACAAAAGACATCTGTACGAAAATACCCTAAATTTTTAGAACAAAGCTCTAAGTAGGCCTAACTTACGCTAAGTCTAAGATAAAACTAAGGTCTCTTGATGCGTTAATCTATATGTGTTTTTTGATAAAGATGTGTATGTCATGTCAAAGTACAGCATCAGTTGTTGATTTAATTTTTATGGTTTTTTTCACGAACAATCCTCGTTTTTTACAGCTCAGATTTACTTGGATGCAAATTTTTTACGTTAAACCTTAAAGCCGGTTTCCACTTGAGCGAATTTTTCAGCAAATTGGTCAGTGATTGCATTGTCTTTTCTTTTTTTCTGGGCATGGCGCATTCGCTAGCGAAATCTGAGAGTTCAAACGAGTTCAACTTTCCAGCGAATTCGCCGAGAAGAGAACCAGTAACAGAGAAGCTGGAATGGTCTGTTGTGTTAGTTGACACGTTGGGCGAATTCACTGAAACATTCGCTCAAATGGAAAACGGCCTTTACAGTTTTATACCATTCTTTTACGAAAAGATCTAGGTGCATATGACATGAAATTTCTTGGTAATGTCTTTCAATTGCCTAAGACTCTAAAGCTCTCTAAGTTTCCTAAATTTTTTCTTAAAGTTTGATAACTTTAGAACGTTAGTAAGGGCTTTAAGAAAAAATGCGAAGAAGTCTTAAATATTTGTTCCAAATGACACCATACAGGTTCGATCGAAACTAAACGAAAAGGAAGACATGCAAAGCTAATTGAAAATAAAACATGGCGTGGAAACTGCGCGAAAAACTCGGTGTTATCTGATAAAGGTAATGACCTACGTAATCGCTAAGAATTTAGTGTGTGGATTTCAGTTGCAAATTCGTTTACGTAATAGGATGTAGCTACTAGAAACGTTGAGTAGTAGACACTAGATACAAGATTATCAAGAGTTCTTTTTATGCGAACTTTTGGTGGGTTTTTTTTCGTTGTTGTGGTTGTGCGATTACGGCTTCTTTGCAGAAGTGCTCTTCTTAGTCGTTGTCATATTTGTTATGATGTCAGAATAAATGAGCGCTTAAAGCTATAGTTAAATGAAATTTTGTCTGTTAGAAATTTTATGTACATGCAGACGCAAGCCTTCACATGAGGATACGAAAAAGTATTTTCGCTGAACACCCAAACGTAGAAATTTGCCTGCATAGGAATGTGACCTGCGAAAAGACAATAATTTGAGACTCATTTGTATTGCTTTTAGGTGGATGAGGAAGATGAAGAGCAAAAACTTCGTGCTCAATCTGGTTTGGTCCGTTCAGGGCGTTTCTTTGGTGGCTTAATAAATGACATTAAACGCAGGAAGCCCTGGTATGTGTCCGACTTTAGAGATAGTCTGTCACCTCAGTGCATTGCATCATGGCTGTTTCTTTACTTCGCTTGTTTGACGCCCATTGTCACGTTCGGAGGACTGCTAGGAGATGCTACAGACCAGAGACTTGCAGCTATCGAATCATTGATGTCTGGTTTGGTATGTGGTGTAGGTTATGGTTTCTTCTCGGGGCAGCCCTTAACAATCTTGGGTTCAACGGGACCTGTATTGGTCTTCGAAACAATCCTGTACGAATTTTGTGAGTCCACTGGTTGGGATTATTTGTCATTTAGACTTTGGACAGGCATTTGGATTGGACTCATTCTTCTTGTCCTGGTTGCTTTGGATGCCAGCGTGTTTGTTTGCTACATCACGCGATTTACCGAAGAGAACTTTGCAACTTTGATCGCTTTAATTTTTATGTATGAGGCTGTGGACAAGCTGTTTGCAATACAACGTAAATACCCCTTTCATCCACCATCAGATGGGCTTGACTGTTTATGTCAGCCACCATCTAACCAGACATTGCGTGGGTTATATACTTGGCCTCATATACCTGTCAGTAATTGTACGACACTGGGTGGTGTCTTGTCTGGAGGCTGCTCCTATCAACCCAATGTGTTTGCAGTATCTGTGATTCTTTTCTTGTTCACTGTCCTAATTACATTTAAACTTAAAAATTTTAAGGAAACATCCTTCTTTCCAACAATAGTGCGTAGGTTTATTTCAGACTTTGCTGTAATTATAGCTATCTTAAGTATGACAGTTCTTGATTACTTTCTGAAAGTGAAAACACCCAAACTGATCGTACCAGCGAATTTTGCCCCCACGTGGTCAGGACGGAAATGGCTCATTCCAATCTTGAATGGTAATCCGTGGTGGACTATAATAGCAGCAATTCTTCCTGCTTTACTTGCAACAATTCTTATATTCATGGACCAACAAATTACTGCAGTTATTGTCAATCGTCAGGAGAACAAGCTGAAGAAAGGGTGTGGTTATCATCTTGATTTATTCGTTCTGGCATGCCTTATTGTCATATGTTCCGTGCTTGGACTGCCGTTTTTCGTTGCAGCTACTGTATTGTCGATCAATCACGTCAATTCTTTGAAGTTGGAGAGCGATACTGCCGCACCGGGCGAAAAACCGCAATTTCTTGGAATTCTCGAACAGCGTGTAACACAACTGCTGATTTTCTTAACCATAGGAATTTCAGTGTTTCTTGTACCAGTTTTGAAACTTATTCCCATGCCTGTGTTGTATGGTATCTTCTTGTATATGGGTGCAGCGAGTTTGAAAGGATTACAGTTTGTCGATCGTGTATTGTTATTCTTTATGCCGTCGAAATACCAGCCTGACCTTGCGTATTTACGGAAAGTACCTATTCGGCGAGTTCATATATTCACTCTTGTTCAGCTACTGTGCCTGGTTCTTCTGTGGGTTATAAAATCAATCAAGAAGACCAAAATGTTATTTCCGGTTATGTTAGTTGTCATGATCATCATCAGGAAGCTGTTGGATAAGTACTTTACTCGACAAGAACTAAAGTCATTAGATGATATACTGCCCGAATTTAAACGTAAGGAAATAGATGACGAGGAAGATATTAAGGATGAGTGCTGCACTGAAGATGAAGTAGATGGCAAGAAACCCGAAGGACCAGATGGACAAGCTGATCTTCAGGTAAGGAATTATAAAACATTCTAGTGGCTTGATGTAAGTGTCATTCTGACCTTTCATACGGTACACCACGTTGTGACAGTGGTTCGCGCTGTCTTCTATGCTGCTTGATGTTCCTGTTCTCCAGGTCCATTAAGAGTTGTTTTTATTTACCGCTTGAGCTATTCCTTCTTCCTAGCAAAAGGAAGAGGAGCTCTTTTCGGTGAGGGGGACCCTGGCTACTCAGTTTTTCCTTTGCTTGGTTCTAGATTAAAAGTGATATTTGTTTTTCGACACTTGCTAGGCTTCAAGTAAGGAATTTTTGCAGGAGTTGTGTTTTCCTTGCCGTAGGTCAGTTACCATTACTTTTGAAAGAATGGATTCATTGGAGCATGAGGGAAATACCGAGAATTCTTATTAAGTACGATACCAAAGTAACTCGTTGACCTCACATTGTGTGTGTGGTATTTCTAACCATGAAGCTGGGAGGTAGAAGAGAAAAATGGCCTGTTTAATTGAAGGACTTGTTTGACGTGTCAAAGAGTGTGAAACGATTCCGAATTAAAAAACGAGACCATGAAAAGAAAAGGTAGTAAGATCAATAGCAAAGAGGGTGACCACCTAAGCCAATAAGGTATATCGCGTTTTACGTTTATAAAAATTGACGGCTGCCAACCTCAAAATGCCCTAAAACTTAAGGTGGACGAAATTAAGTCGCCGCTTTCCTTCAAAATAGTTCTAAACGTTGAAGTAAACTTTGAAGGACATGTGCAGGTTATCACCACTTTGAAAGTCTGGTAAACGTACTAAAGATAGCCTTGCAAATTTGCGACATTGCGCTGAAAACATACTTTTTTCATCTGACACTCTTCAGAGTGAGAAAGGGAAGTATAGATATATGTAAACCTTTGTATGAAACATGTATCGAAACTAGCCAATCACAAACAAGAAAGGAAAAGGAAACAAAGCGAAAAAGTGAAAAAACAAAGTATTTTTGGAAGAGTCCAGGTGAAAAAACGAACTCTTTCTGCCCACAGAGTACTGGTTTTCTTGTTTTAATGTAGACAGACTCCAGTACACTTAGATAAAAGGATGATCTAGCGGTGCCAATTATCCGAAATTTCTCGTCTTTACACATTTTAGCGCATTCCAAATTTTCTAGTAAATGTTGGCCTATGGCAGAATCGCATGTTTTGGCAGTCATTTTCGCTTTGCAATCGCCAGATGGCTGGTCTCTAGGAGGAATTGATGCTTGGCATATACTGGCAGGAACATGTTTGATCCTGTCACCCAATCTTTGAGGAGTGCGACCTACATACCGAGCTTCACATCGGCACAGAAATTCATATACTAGTAAGCTTTTTTGTGTGGTAGGTACACAATCCTTATGAATGGATGGCAAGATCTTTCTAGTCGTGAAAACAATTCTTTGATTAACAGCAGAGAAAAACTTATCTACAGCTTTTTTAATCGGTGTGTATGTGCTGATAGAAATATTGCGTAGCCAATTAAGTTTACAGGACATTTTTTAGACCCAACAGATTTTTCGGCCGAAAAATCAGTGATCGTTTCGCGAAAGATTCTGGAAATAACATCCTCTGGGCACCCGTTGGCAAGAACAGATTTTATTTTCCCTAGCTCCAATTTAAATTAGCTTTGGAACAGATACAAAGTGCTCTATGGACAAGTGTTTTGATAGGTTGATTTTCATCTTCTTGGGACAAAAAGAATCACAACGAATGTACTGACCAGTAAAAGTAGCTTTTCGGTAAACTGGTTTTATTATATTAGTGACAGCTTTTTCTACCAAAATACCAAGAAATGGTAACAACCTGTCTTGTTTGAAACTTGTAGTGTATAAGTTAATATCATTTGTATTGAGGAATCACTGTTATAAGGAAGTACCCATTTGCCATAGCCTGTTGTGCAAAGAGGTTACATCTTTGAGAGATAGCCATAATGGAAGGATATAGTGTACGTTGTTCCACACGCTTAGTAAGTGGTTTTGTCGCAATATGTTTACTGTACTTGCAGTAGTCTAGGTTAAATGACCTCAGTCTCTGCTTGAAGTCCCTCAGTGTACGTCTCTGGTTTTGTATCAGTCTAACAGATCATGTGAATGAAATATGGGATCCTGTTGACACGTAGTGTTTTATTGTAGATTGAGATGAAATCAGGAAACATTATGCGTATTTCACTGCCAATGGAAATCAATATTTCAGAGGAAGTTAAGCGATGTGGGGTGTGGAAAACAGTCAACTCGTCCAATGAACTTGTCGACATGCCAAAACAAAAGAGGCACTCGAAGAAGTCGAAGAGCCCTCATCGAACTCGCAAGGAAAAGTTGTCAGAGATAGAAGAGGAAAATGATCGAGCAAGTTTTATTAAATCCCAGACTTCAACAGAAGATGGTGGCAATGAATTCATTTTCATCAATATCGACAAATCAGCCACAAATGGTGATACTGTCGAAAAAGAGAGTCTTTTAGATAATGCAGTGGAAAATATGGATGAAAACGCGGAAAATAAAGTTTGAGGGAATAAATTAGATGTATATTTGACTTGCAGCAGCGAATGTCATGAATGTAATATTGATGCAGTGACAAACGTATGTTATATAACAGGAAAATAGTCATACGAATTTATGACTTTGTACAAGTATACCCTTGACATAAGATACTTGACAGTAGTTATGCATGAAGTGAATCAAGTTAGTTTTTTAATTAAAAACAAATCCATTTTGTTGTTTTATGCTAGTTATTTGTAGCAGTTTTTTTGTAATGGACGTCAGTGTGATACCGTGTCTTGTGTTTTAGTAGTCTTATGAGAAAATGATAGAGGAGACCTCACTGCAAGATAACAAAAGGAGGGAGAAATTTGCATGAGTGTTCCCTTCCCACTGAATCGTGTGAGCAAGTGTTTCACACTGCAGTGGGACTCTACTTGTTTAAGCCATCTTCACTGCAGACACTCGTCTGCCATGTTGCAGGTAATGATCTCAGTACTGATAAGTTCCATATATGCGTTTCAGCTTCAATACAAACTGAATTCGCACATAAAGACATCGAACAACTCCTATAGCAACAGGTAAAGTATGCAGAACTACTATGCATTATTGGTATGCATAGCTAACATGCATATTATGCATAAATAGTAGGCATCACTAACATGCACTATATACATAACTAATATGGCCGTCAAAGTAGCCCTTACGTATTTTACATAATGCAGTGTACAACTCGCCAACTCAAAATGTGAGATAAGCTATTGGGACGATTTGCAGTTAGTGAAAGGGTATGGGTAGATGTTGGAGAACTTTTAATAAAGATTTAAGTGTTGTCTATGGTGACTTGGCACTTTTATGAGAGAAGAGAGTTTTAAAGAGCCCAATGGTGCTCGTACCATAAAAAGTGTTAAATCGACGTTGTTGTAGCAACAACTTGACGGAACCATTAGTCATTCAAGAGTCATGTTTAAACGCCATATTCCGAGATAGTAAACTATGCTATGTCCCTAAGACGAATATTGTGTTTTTTTGATAAATTGATTAAGATGTCGGCATTTAAGGGTCACATTGTGATCCGTAGACACAAAGGCCACGAAAGGATGCTAGTTGAACATGAAAGTGATGGAAAAACGTAATGGCAAAGTAGCATACAAGTTATCTAGAATTTAGACTGTATCTGGCGAATTGCTTGAACACGGAGTCTGGTTCTTTAAAAAGAGCAGACATTGGTATTGGACTGTTTATATTCTCTCATACACACAAACACAGTATTAGTACATTTCATCTTTTACACCATTTTGTAGATTGTTGTCCTTTTTGGTGCGCTTAGGCTTAGGGGGTATTGTATTTTGTTGAGTCACTCCGTCGTATCTTTAGTTAATATTGAATATGATGATGTATGGTGTACGTGATTATATTAGCCAAGTAATAAGCCTAAATCATTAAGGCAGGGTTTCCACTTCTTCATATTTGACCACGCAAATGGAAGGATCAGTGGAGCCTGATCTTGATAATGATTTCCGTCCAGCTACACTGTCGCACGACCATGTGTTTTATCTTGTTCACAATAATTGATTTGAACAATCTTTTTGTAGTACAAAACTTGAAAATCGCCTTGAAAATTTGCGACATTGCGCTAAAATTATACTTAAAACCTTTTTTCGACTGACACTCCTCAGGGTATGAAACGTCAGAAAGGAAAGTATATGTATATGGCAACCTATTTATACGAAACATGTAGC
>JANTCA010003400.1:0-10790 GCA_024741275.1 Chironex yamaguchii | reverse complement strand
TTTCAGTACTGAAGCAAAAATGCGCGCCAAAATAGTGGAAATTGGGCCTGATAATTTTCCGCGGAAAATTTTCCTTTCCCCCTTTTTCCACGGAAAATTTTCTCTAGAGGAAAATGGCCTTTAGACTACGTGTTCCATTTACCAAAATTTCCTAAAGTAGATGCTGCTGCACGAATCAGCATGATAGATACGGTCGATGGTGGAGGAATTGTCTCATAAGGGAGAAGTCACTGCAAAAGGTTGTCATGTATTTGTTTAATGGTGAAGGTAAAAATTACGTAACGTCAGAAATTCTCACGCTTTCCCTACCCTTCTTATAAAAGAAGCATACTAATATAACGATGTTTGTTGATACAAGAACTATGTAGTATTCATTACTAAAAATGTAAAAAAAAATGTCAGTTATAAAATTCATCTTAAATTGAATTGAGTAAAATTCATTTACCAAACTTGAACTGGGATTATGACTGATTTCTTGCTTCAGTACTTAATATTTAATGTACATTTTATTACTCTTGTATACTTTGCAAGTGCTACTTTGCATTGCATTCTAAAGAGACACTTGTTAATGGACACATTTAGACGCCACGCTTCGTCTTCCACTCTTGCCAATGTTTCCTTTGTTCCTTCTCTCTTAGTTTTTTATCACATGTTCCAAGTGTGATTTTCTTGATGGTAAACACGTAGTTTTTGGTGAGTATTCCACTTTTTTACTTTTATGTATTTTTTGTGGTCAAATTTAAAGTCTCAAAGACAACGTTTTATTCGTCTTATATCAATTGTAATTTACTACTGACTCAATCATAGTTGTCCTTTTTACGACTGACAACGGCTTATGTTTTCTTGGAAAGCGATTTCAATTTGACTCAGTCAAAACTTTGGTATTTTAGGAACGTATTATAGGCAGTTTTAAGGTGGAAGATTATTTAATGAAATTAGCAATCTGACATCTAACCTCCCGTGTAGGACTTGTATGCCTCCCTTTTATATCCTTCGCAGTGAACATTTTTGACTTTTGACGATTAGTGTTATATACACATTTTTAGGAAAAGTTAACGATGGTCTTCTGGTGATGAGGAAAATTGAGGTAAGTTTGAGAACTCGAACCTTTGCATAAGAATTCAAGGTTGTACTAACTCTTTATGGTAATTGTGTGGCAGTGCATTGTCAAATATTACTGGGTGTTATTCACGTAAAGTAAAGTGTCCCTAGATTCCCATCTTGTCCACCACGAACTTTTTCTCTACGTGAAACAAAGGGAACTGCTAGTCTTTCATCTGCTACCGATTACCCTTTGGCCTGGATCAAACCTTGCATTTTGCATACGTCATACGGTAAGAAAATGAAATGCTTGTGAAATGTGACTTGATTTAAATTATCTGCATGTTTGAAGTCCTATTTTAAATCGCATTAAAGTCAAATATAACGATAATCTACTCGACATATGTAAAATGCAACGTTTGTTCTAAGCTTTAGATTACAGCAAAAATCCCGCACTTGGTAACAGCTTTCTTTGTGATTGTGGCTTATATCTAACCAAGACACTTTCATTGTTTACATATGGAAACTAAATTGTTAACCTAAAACCTGCACTTTTAAGTAAAACAGAAATGGCCCATGTATCTTGTCTAAGCACAGACCTCCAATAGCTTTCCACTCCATTTACAGCAATTTAAGTTGACAGCAAATTTATAACGTATACAACAAGAAGAAGAAACTTTATTAAACAAACATATTTGTATCATTGTCTAGTTGTTTCCACTACTATATTTTGCCTGGTATCCCCACGATATTTCATAGCTTTTTGATAACTTGAGTTGGACTTAACAAGTAACAAGAATATCACATGGCATCCTTTTGCGTTCACTGCTGCCGTCACTAAGTTAACGAGTGTAATACGCATTGCATGGTTGTATGTTCTTGTATATGTGTGCTCCTTTGGATCCTAACTCAACAAACCACAAACCTGGAATACAAAGGACACGGCAAACTGTTTGGATGGGCAAGAAGTGGATCTGAAAGCGTCTAATGAAATTGGATAGTCCTAAGCTCATTGATATCGAAGGTAGCACATATCAACACTTTCGTGTTTACTCGCGGGTCCCGACCTGTAGGGTGGTTGAAATAATTGGTGAGGGTGCTTGGAAACTTTACACGATATTAATAATAGGGGTTGGAGTATTTTGCATCAGGAATTATAACAGAGGGAACTGATTTCTCAAAACATTCCTAATGAAAACAAGAAGCATTACAGTTAACTTTTATACATGTATTTGTGGACACCGTGCTAGATAATTTAATAGAACGTGCCCTGTCACTTTTTCAACATAAACAGAAGTTTTTTTGTCTTTGAACTGTTCTGATGACACGCAAACGAAAATATAGGCAGCAGGCTGAACTTTTTCTCAACATTAAGACTGGTGGAGGATTCCTGGCTAATAAAAAATTAAAAATTAATAAACGGGGACTATTATTCGGGACTCGAGAGTATGTAGATGTATCTTTCCACGCGATGTAATCACAGCAGCTGCTCTTAGTGTGTGTATTAGAGCTTGATCGTCATATGAGCTCATAGTCAGGTTCGCCGCAAGTGTTTACTTCACAATTACGAGGTAGGAGAAATATATGTGATGTGATTTTTGGTTCTATTTTCCTGTCAACAGAACGTTCCTGTTGGACCAAATAACCGTCCAAAGCTTCCAATCGTGATTGCACAATGCGGAGAGATGTGAGTGTGAAGTGTTCAGTCCGGTTTTAAGCTTGCACATACATTTCAAGTTTTCCAGGATTTTGCCGCGGAACCTGGAAATGAACTTTTATGCGTAAACTACAAGACAAGTTAAGGAAGAACGGAAAGACACAGTGGTCGCAAGGCGTGTTACTTACTTTGGATTCCTCATCTCAAATATACAACTTAGTGGATGCTTTAGATTGAATAACAAGCCATACAGCAAATAGACAGGGAAATGCACATTATTTGCTGCCAGCCATAATCTATGTAAACACTGGTTTGGGAATCCGAAGCATACCTTCGTGCCTGTGTGAAAAACATGACCATAGTATAGAAGACTAACTGATGAAGTGGCGAGAAGCCAAGGAGTTGTAAGCGCAAAAGTGTATTCGAAAATTAGAAAGAGATTTCCAACTGGAAAGAATGGGATTATATGACCATACAGTTTAGTTGTAGTATAACTACAACTGTTATAAAGCACATAATCGTCTTTACGTAACTCCTTATTCTCCTGATTAAGGTATCCTCATTAACCCCAAGGTGAACTTACACAGAACGCTAATCTATGTATCACTTCAGCAAGAAACTTGGGTGGGTTTGAGAGTAAAGGTGGATCCTTCCACACACTAACTTCACCCCAACAACTGATATTGGAATCGCTAAGAATAATAAAAATTTAAAACAACAACTAACTGAGTCATTTGACATCTTACAAAATATTAAAGTAAGTGGCAGTAAACAAAACAACAGCAAGATGAAGTACGACTTATTCTTAAGTTCAATCACTGCCTTGATTCTTTAACACTTCGTTTGATATGGAAGCAGAAGTAGTTATTTTAACACAACGATCCTTAACCTGCATACACTTGATAGTTTTGCTATGCATTAAGAATCAAGGAGTCTACAAGACTTGAAGCTGCATTCTTCTTTAGGAAGGACCCTAATAACATGTTTAGTTGTCTTTTGCTTGTATCATCCTCCTTTGGTCTGAATCTTGGGCTTTCCTTGCAACAAACCTCACTGTGATGTTCTATCTGTCACTAGCAACATCTATTCCTTTGGAAGTTACTGCCTAGGTGGAAGGCGAGGAAGTGGTGGCATAGGTAGTCTTGGAGGCATCCCAGGTGCTATAAATAGAAAAGCCGTAACAATCACAATACAGTCATAATACATCAAGAAGCACCAGCAGATTAATGGTAATTGCAAGATTAACAAGGCTTAACACCAATTACTTTCAGTCATTGTAAACAATTTTAGAACTTATCAGAAAAAAGAACCGTAGATCAGAGCAATGATATTTTACATTTCCCTGTCCGGCATCTAAATTTTCAAGTTCTCGAGTAAAGTTACTTCTATTCAGATATCAGCTAAACGCCGAAACTTCAACGCATACCACTCTAAAATTGGAACGTTTTCCTAGTATATTTCTCCTAAAGCACGTGTTTATTACGTGTGGTAAAATTAACCTCTTAATATTCTGGGTGATACAACTTGTTTTATCCAATGCCAAATGACTAATTTACAAATGTCTATGTGCCGTTTGCGTTAGTATACAAATAATCAACTATTAAATGTGTAACTTTGCTAACTTCCATCATTCAGAAGGGCAGTTAAGTTACAAATTTTATATCTTAACGCCAGATTGGTATCAACTGCATATCGATCAACAATCAATCTACACCTAACTGATAATTTTGTTACTTGACAGCTGTAAGCCCCCCTAGCTAATTTTTAAGAATCAAGAATTTGCTGCGAATGATACATTTCTTTTAAGGTTGAATATCCTCAACTGTAACCATACAAATCGCTACTTGATTGCCATGTCAGTTCACAGCACATCTTTTCTTAACAACCCGTGTTGTTTGAATGTAAGTTAATTTTTCCAGAAGTTATTGAATGCTTACAACTAGCTATGACGATAAGAAAGCTCTAGACGGGCAACCAGGAAAAGCCTTCAGGTTTAATTTCTGTCAATACAACATATGTTGATAAAAAAGACATCGGCTTACAATATCGTCATCATGAACAAAAATCCTCACATGGGATTCTGTCCGATATCAGTTCTCAATTTACCGTTGCCTCCTTAATTCTCCAACCAGAAACAAACGTTTGCCTCTAAGAAATGAGTAAGATTTCCCTCAGGTTCACTTAATACATTATCACTTACTATCGACTTATACAACAAGAAAAGCTTTTGAAGACAGCAACATTGTCAAATTAAAGACTTAATTATCAAATATTAGCCAGCAATACCAGAATGGTTGGTTAATTAGAAGAAACCATTGAGTAAATTAATACTGCATTTACAATCACTGGTTATAACTTTGTATGTACCAGTGGAGCAGATGGTGATTGGTGTTGAGTTGATAATGTTGTAATTATAAGTATAAATACTGGGCTTTTCGTGTTGTTATTGGTTACATTTTTCATGACATCCCACCTGAATCGAATGTTATTTCAGTCTTGGGGTACTTATAAACTACACTTTCCTATATTAAATTAAATCTGCTCTTGATAATTATTTTATGACTTGAGTATACAACAGCTGAAAGTATATTCAATTCGTTTAAAACCTAGTTATGAGTTGTGCGACTTATACATGATGTTTCCCGAGCTGACATTCTTTAACTTTCGTTAAATTTACTCGGACACACTGAATACCTTAAAATACTGTAATACTTAAAAATTCAGATGATCAAAACTAGTTACTCATACATGGAGCAGACAGTAAATTGAGACTTACCCATCCGAGGGGGCGTCGGTAGAAGGCCAACTCCAAGGACAGGTCTTGGTGGAAACCTGAAACCACCTGGACCCATCCCTCCGCCCATTTCAGGCTGATCTGACATTCCAAAGCCTCCAGGATGCCCCATATTACCAGCAAACATGCCCATTCTGCCACCTTGGCCATGACCAAAGTCTGGCATGTGTGATCTTCCATCAGGATGCTGCATTCCAGGGGGAGGAAGAGGTGGTGGTAGTCTGCCTGCATGCGGGGCCTGGAAAATAAACCCCAAATAACAAGCAAACAGTTCATATAGTACATATATAAAACGACGAAGTCAGTTTACGAGAAACGATTTTGTAGGGTATTTTTCACAAGACTAACTCCACTGTTTTATCAATACCCCAAACGGAGAGTAAAAGAAGAATAAAACATGCACAGCTACAACAAGTATAGAATTGACAAAATAAACAGTAAAATGACGTTTAAGCCTCTGATTAGAAATCCGTTTCCATTCACAATTTGAGACCCTGGTTTAGAGTCCTTACTAACCAAACATTAGCTTGTACATCTAACTACGTTGACATTTTATATGTAAAACATAGTATTGAACATAACAAGAATACGTACCATGTGCCCGCCACCCTGTCCATGTCCTCTCCCAGGTCCTCTTTCGTCAGACTCGCCGGATGGCGTCGGCAACAATCCACTTCTTGGCATCCCGGAGCTATTTGGCGCAGACGATGATGGTGGGAGAGGCAGACCATGGCCCTGTGAGGAAGGGGGTCCCTGCGATGTTGGTGGGCCTTGCTGCAATGAAAGCCCTTGAGATGCTGGAGGAGGAGGAGGTAAGCCAGGAGGAGGCATCGGCGGTGGTAGTCCAGACATTGGAGGAGGTACACCTGGAGGTGGTAAAGTTGGCGGTCCTAAGCCTTGCAAGCCGGGGGTGACCCCTATTTAATCCATACCGGAAAAACAAAAAAATTAACTGTAAATCAAAAGGTTTGTGCCACTTGCCTGATCCATAAAATCAAAAGGACGATTACAAGCAATTGCATTTAATTGATGTGACGAAACATGTTCATTCACGAAGGAAGCGCAAAGCGTAAACAGTTAACAAACCACATATAGCTGTGATTGGTGCGCGAAATGAACCCAATGCTCTACTAACACTATATCATTTCTTAATTCATTTCAGGTGGATACTATGATAATGATTCCATTTTTATCAAGGAGTAACAAATAATATCATTAAGAGTTTGGAAAGTCTGTCCTTTTGTCATGTTTCACTGCAACATGATATTGATGAAAGCTTTGGCTTTTGAAGAACATGGCTTAATCACAAGATTGATTGGTTAAAAGCATCTTGTGAACACTTCTGAGAAACTCTTAAGCCTCTGCGAAAGAGGCATCAAGTCTGTGGTCAGGACTCTCTGGTTTGTAATAGAAGTAAAGTTACGATTGTGACCACCGGAAATACGAACCAGTGTGCGGCTCAACGAGAGGAACCTCCAAGTGGTACGCCGTGGATCATGCTGTTTTCAGCATGAACGAATCCTCTCAACCCACAGGTACTGTGTTCTTAATTTCGTATTTTTGGGGGGCCAAAAAACTTTGTGTGTCTAAGGTTCACCTAGCATTTCACTCTCCGTGTAAGTACTGCTTTTGACTTCGTCAACGCTACTTCATCGGGTTGTAGAGTGATTTGTGGGAGGCGTCTAATGACCGCGTATGTTGCGTGAGCCCTCAAAGTGGACTTTGAGACTCGGTGGCGTTCACTAGGTAGTCCGTATGTACGACCTAGACGCTTAGCCGCAAGGCTGGCCTGTATAATACACACATACATACACGAACCAGTGTCTTACGACTGGAAATCTGACGCCTTTGCAGTCGTGAGACTCGGGTTCAAATCACCGGTGGTCAAAATTATAGCTTTACTTTAGTTCCTTACATAAGACCTGTCGATTTGGAACTACGCACTTCTTCAAATTCATATGTTTGCTGCACATGGAAAAAGGCGTAGATGAAGGGTTATACATGGCAGTATAGTGCCCAAGTAAACCACTGAAAACGCTTTGTCATTGGCGACAATTTACTTCACGTGTGCACGAAAACAATAAGAAGCTGATGGGCAGACGAAGCGAAAAGTGGTATCAAAGTTGAAAAAAAAAATAGGTAAAATGTTTTCGTTCGTCGCACGAATGATGCGATGCAAGGATGAACAAAATTATCAAAGCTGCTTTGTGAGAAGATTTTAATGACAAAAATATTTCAGAGTTTTCGCAGCACGCAAGAGGGAACGGCTTGAGCGAAATGACACCAATGGCAAATTAAAATGCCCTCGTATGTGAGTAGCTAGTCTAACCATTTTAAAACTAAGTTAGTAACACCACGTTCAACTAGGTGTCGCCGGGCACTTTGTAACAAACAGGGTGATAGAAGTAAGTAAACGTTGTTCCTTGTCAAACACATTCGTTCCACGTAAAGCTCTAGTGTTATATCAAAGTTAGTTCAATCAAGATAATACCAATACGCCATAAATATGTTTGGCTTTAATCTACGTAACGAGGAATACATGGACTTATCGAAGTACCATTTTAATTGACTTCCTAGAACATTCCTAAGTCTATAAACATTTCAAAACTGTAAGATGCAGCCAAAACCAAATATGGATTCTTTCAACAACAATAAGACTTGCCTACCGTAATCTAATGCCAGTTATTTATTTGCAATAACATTGATTATAATGCCAATGGTATGTCAATGTAGAAGTTCTATAGACAAGATATATAACTGACTGTTCATGCATGACGACCAAGAAGACAAATAACACACAACGCTAAACGATAACAAGGCACGATAACGAACATGTCAACAATAATCCATCTTACCTGCACCTGGTGGATGAAGTCGGCCAACGGGCGGCAGTCCAGGAATACCACCTGGGTGAGGGGCGACTGAAACACCTGTTGTCGGTGGTGGTGGAAGACCAGTCGACGTTGGACCAAGTGGTGGTGCCGGAAGACCTGGTGGAAGCATACCAGGTGGTGCAGTTGGTGGTCCACCAACTCCTGGGGGTGGTAAACCTAGAGGAAGTGGCAGCGACGGTGGTGGTAGCGTCGAGGGTGCGCCAATGACTTCAGGAATTGCCATCTGCGCTTGCTCTTCTGGTGGAGCATCAGCAAACAGCTGATGAGGCCTATCTGTTTGTGCAAGTGGATTCTGCTGAGCCAGGAGTCGTTCTAAATGAAAAAGAGAAATCACTTGTTCAATAGAAGCTTTCAATACAAAAGGCTGTCATTGAACTTTCAACTCAATCATCGGCCAAAGGCCAACCTTACTTACTTCTTACCCAATTGATGACCAAAGGCCAAACGTATTTGCTTCTAACTCATGATTCAACAAAGGCCAGTCTGAATTTCTTTCCTTTGTCATTGATGAAAGGCCAAATCTGTTTGTTTCTGACTATATCATTCACCAAAGGCCAAATTTAATTGCTCCTAAATACACCACTGTACACATGCAACAAAAGGACATCTACGTCTAAAATTTGCAAGTGGACTATTGTCCAAAAGAGACTTTTCTCATTATTCACTAGGTCCACATAAACACACGACTGTTGCAAATTAAGCTAGTCGACTAGCTTTTAGGCCTACTATGTCTAAAATACATGGTATTCAGCAAAACATAAGCTATCTAGCTCCCCTGATATTACTTCAGTATAAATAACATTACATCAGATGTTGGAAGAAAAAATTGTTCTGAAAGAATCTGGACCGACCTGCAGCAGAGCCATGCCGTTCTCCCTTGGAATCTTTTTTAAAAGCATAAGAGACACTAATGGGTCTGTTGCTTAAATACTGTCCATTCATAGCTTCAATAGCAGCATCTGATGCTTCAAAACTTGCAAAATTTATGAAGGCAAATCCTTTGGAGTTTCCAGTCTCTGGGTCTCTCATGATCTGTATGGAATAGTGGTATGCATTTTACAACATTAATGCTCATGTATAAGTCGACTCCAGGTATACATCGACCCAAAAAGTTAAGCAAACAAAAAGGCAAATTAAAATTTTGTTATGAGTACAAGCCAACCCCTTAAACTTGAAGAATTTAATTACACTAATGCATTACCAAGGAATCCATATTTGGTTGCCAGTCATGAACAAGCTTCCTGCTAACACCCGTAGTTCTGCCTGCTTCACAGTTTTTGTAGACATGGTTAACCACTTACAACATATATTTGGCACTACAACTTGCTCGGTTTGTTCACAAATCCAGTACATTGTTGAAGATGAAGGAAGAATTTGAAATAGTTTTAATTGTAGTCATTACCTTATTTAGGGCAATGCAACCCTTGGCACACTATAAAAGAATTTCTGGATTGCATGTTTTAATCATGGGGTGACATCCATCTTTAGGTTTGAAATTTAGGCCTAAAAACTGACTTACAACTGAGCATTTTACATTTTTCTTCGCAATATTGTCAATGCTCCTTGTTGTGCAAGTCTTTTATCAATCTACCAACTTACGTTTAATTTCCAAAACTACATATCCATGTAGTTTTGAATATACCTATTCTCTACATGATAAAAGTACTTACAAGATATAAATAATAACAAAAACAACATGACGTATATTCAAAATGTAATTAGTCTAACCTTAGGTGTTTGCAAAATGACACCAAATGCTGAAAATGTATCATATAATAGTTTTTCATCAATTTCTGGATCCAGGTTGCCAATAAAAATATTAGCCCCAACATCCAAGTTTTTATTATGTGCTGATGCCTGTTAAAGAGTAATAATAAATTGAAATGTATTCCTCTTAAACAAGTAATACCAAGAATAGTTAACAAGGTAAATTTTAATCTCAAACACTAAACATAGCATTAACATTTCCTTCAGCAAGAAAGCATACATGTTTAATAAATCTATGACACTTGAATACAATGTGAATCACACTCTAACTATAACTATTGTACATTCCTCTTGCATACCTGGATCATGTAAATTACCCAGGCATTTATCTCAAACATATAACCTCCTGTCTTAATAGTCATACAGTATATGCAAGTACACAAAAATATCACCGAACAGCAACTACCAACCATCTTTCAATACTTACATGTTGTCCGCAAAAGACAGCACTGCAAATACATTTTCATGCTCAAAATTTAAACGGGCACCTTAAGATCTAAATACATTTTGGTGAATTTTATGTAAAGGCAGTTAAACAAGAATTACTCTCATTCTCTGAAGTTTTGCACTGTCATGTGGAATACTTTCAATGTGTTGATAAACATCAAAATGCATACTTTGTTAACACGGATAGGTT
>JANTCA010003399.1:0-10790 GCA_024741275.1 Chironex yamaguchii | reverse complement strand
ATAGAGGAAGAAGCAGAGGGAAAAGGAGAAGGAAAAACTAAAGGCGAGGGGAGAGCAGCAGAGCTACTGAGAGTAACAGAATTACAAAAAAAAGCAGGAGAGGACAAAGAGGTAGAAGCAGGAACAATAGGCACAGGACTAGATGTAGAGAGGTGAGTAACAGTGAAAGGGAGTAAGCAAGAAGAACAAGGAGGAGACAGAGAGGAAGGCACTGAAAAAGCAGGAAGATTAGAAGAAGTAGGACGATGAGAAGTTGGAAGTGGAGAGGGTTGTGTCTTAATCCTCACAGGAGGAATATCATGAGGACAAGAGTCAGGAGAATGAGGTTGAGAAGAAACAGCCTTGTTCTTCTTCTTCTTCCTCTGACAATTAGGAGACGAAGAAGGAGAGATGACAGCAGCAGCATAAGAGAGAGTAGGATTGACAGAAGAAGCATGAGATGACTGGGCTTCCTCATGTGAAGGAACGAAAGTTTCTACAGGTACAGAATTGTCTTGCTTTCCACACACACGGCAATGTTTAGTTGAGCATATTGAGTGGGTATGACCATGTAGCGAACGATTTTGACACGTGGCTTGCTGACCATCATAAACAATCCGAAAGATAAAACCAAGTATATTCAAAAATGACGGAATGTGACTTCTCAAAGTCATCCTCAAAACACGATCACCCGTTTCAATCTTGGAGAAATCACATCTATAACATCATCGTAGACCATGAACAAGGTCAAATTTGTGAAAAAAGTTCCTTAATGCCCCATCTGACAGTTCATGGGGACAGTCTTTAATACAAACAAATGTGAACCTGCCACCCGTTTTCTGGATTGGGTACTGAAAGCCCTTAACAGTCAGAAATGTCTTAGTAAGAAACTGAATGGTGTCCTCCACAGTCTCGAAGGAGATACGATAATCACCACCTAAGTACTGAGAGCACACAACAGTCCCTGGGTTGACGCCATTTGCAGGCAGAGATTCCAAAATGTCACTAGTCGAGAGCTTGTTTGGCAAACAGCGAACTAAAGCAAAGCATGGAAAGGTGACTCTCTCAATGACTACCAGGCCGCCCACAAAACCAGCACTTAATCAAACTTACAAAATATTATAACAAGAAATTACAGAAAGGGTTGTATATAAATGTAAATTTAAGTACAAACTTCTAAATAGCCAGGAGACAGTGAAACCCCAAAAGGAGGCACACAGTCACTAAGCATACAAACAATAAATCGGCAGAATACGCAGATCACACAGGAAACGCTTATCAAGTAAAGAGTGAATGTAAAAGGATAGGTCGAGAAAGGCAAGAGCAAATAAAGGGCAAAAATCCCAACCAAACAAGAACCAAAAAGAACAACGTAAGAGCAAAATGGAGACCAGGAGGAAACCAGTAGTCTACCCACTGAAAGATAAAAACTAAAAAAGAATGTTGATTGTGAAAAAGCAGAAAATGATAACTGGAAATGAATAGAAATAACTGTATGACACAAAAAGACCAGACTTTTACATGAATATGTAATAAAAGTCAGAAGAGACAAACAATAGGAGTAGATATCAAAAAGGACAAGGTACAACCACAATGGCGTCCAAGAAGAAACACACTATGAAACAACAGAAAACTGAGCACATAAAAATAAAATCGTTAATACTAAGGAAAGCAAAAATAATACCTAGATATAAGTCTATGGACCCAAAGGACCTTGCTAATATAAAAATATGTTACAAAAGTAAGAGGAGAGAAAGGATGGAAGCAGATATCAAAAAAGATGAACCAAAAACAAAATGGCGTCCAAAGGGAAGCACACAGTCAAACAACAGAAAGATGGACACATAAAAATAAACAGGTAATGGTAGGAAAGACAGAAAATAGTACAAATACATTGAGCTATGAAACTAAAAGACCTCACTTTAACATGAATATGTAATAAAAGTAAAAAAACTGAAAGGATAGGAGCAGATATAAAAAAGGACAAGGTGAAACCAAAATGACGTCCAAGAAGAAAGACACAGTGAAACAACAGAAAACTGAGCACATAAAAATATAAAGGTTAATAATAAGGAAAGCAAAAAATAATACCCAGATATAAGTCTATGGAACCAAACGACCTTGCCACTACAGAAATATGGAACAAAAGTAAGATGAGAGAAGGGTTGGACAAACCAAAAGCAAAATGGCGTCCAAGGAGAAGCACACACTCAAACAACAGAAAGATGGACACATAAAAATAAACAGGTAATGGTAGGAAAGACAGAAAATAGTACAGGTAAATTAATCTATGAAAATGAAAGACCTCACTTTAACATAAATGTGTAATAAAAGTAAGAAGAGTGAAAGCGTAGGAGCAGATATCAAAAAAGGACAAGGTGAAACCAAAATGGCGTCCAAGAAGAAAGACACAGTGAAACAACAGAAAACTGAGCACATAAAAATAGAAAGGTTAATAATAAGGAAAGCAAAAAATAATACCCAGATATAAGTATATGGAACCAAACGACCTTGCCACTATAGAAATATGGAACAAAAGTAAGATGAGAGAAGGGTTGGACAAACCAAAAGCAAAATGGCGTCCAAGGAGAAGCACACACTCAAACAACAGAAAGATGGACACATAAAAATAAACAGGTAATGGTAGGAAAGACAGAAAATAGTACAGGTAAATTAATCTATGAAAATGAAAGACCTCACTTTAACATAAATGTGTAATAAAAGTAAGAAGAGTGAAAGCGTAGGAGCAGATATCAAAAAAGGACAAGGTGAAACCAAAATGGCGTCCAAGGGGAAACACACTGTGAAACAACAGAAAACTGAGCACATAAAAATAGAAAGGTTAATAATAAGGAAAGCAAAAAATAATACCTAGATATAAGTATATGGAACCAAACGACCTTGCTAGTATAGAAATATGGAACAAAAGTAAGATGAGAGAAAGGATGGATACAGATATCAAAAAGGACAAACCAAAAACAAAATGGCGCCCAAGGGTAAACACACAGTCAAACAACAGAAAAATGGACACATAAAAAGAAACAGGTAATGGTAGGAAAGA
Source organism: Chironex yamaguchii (assembly GCA_024741275.1). Lineage (NCBI taxonomy): Eukaryota > Metazoa > Cnidaria > Cubozoa > Chirodropida > Chirodropidae > Chironex > Chironex yamaguchii. The sequence continues at coordinate 7,750 of JANTCA010003399.1, read as the reverse complement.
CAGAAAATAGTACAAGTAATTTAATCTATGAAACTAAAAGGCCTCACTTTAACATAAATGTTTTATAAAACTAAGAATAGTGAAAGGGTAGGAGCAGATATCAAAAAGGACAAGGTGAAACCAAAATGGCGTCCAAGAAGAAACACACGGTGAAACAACAGAAAACTGAGCACATAAAAATAGAAAGGTTAATAATAAAGAAAGCAATAAATAATACCTAGATATAAATCTATGGAACCAAACTACCTTGCTAGTATAGAAATATGCAACAAAAGGAAGATGAAAGAAAGGATGGATAGAGATATCAAAAAGGACAAACCAAAAACAAAATGGCGACCAAAGGGAAGCAGACAGTCAAACAACAGAAAGATGGACACATAAAAATCAACATGTAATGGCAGGAAAGACAGATTTTAACACAAATACGTTAGTCTATTAAACTGAAAGACCTAACTGGTGTTAAAGTATATAACAAAGGTGAGATTAGTGTAAGGATAGAGACAGGTAATAAAAAGGACAAGGCAGACACAAAATGGCGCCCAAAGAGAAACGCATGGTCAGGCAAGAGATAAATGACCACTAAAAAGAAGAGAGTGAATGAGTAAAGAGACTAAAAATAACAGACACAGATGAGACAACAGACCACAAATACCACTCTAGTATAATATTAAACATCAAAAATGAAACAAGGAACCAGATTGGGAAGGATAGAAGAAAAAACCTAGAAAGACCAAAATGGCGTCCAAGAGGAAGCACAAGATCAAAGATAACACAAAAATTATGTGCAAAATTAATTACTCTCCAGCTGTGTAAATCAAAAAATAATAGCATCCGAACAATCTTTGTAAAGCACAAAACAAGTTAAAGTAAAATAAGTAATAAACTATAGAGAAAGAAGGAGGATGCAAAGGGATGAAAAATTGGAAAGGGAAAACAAAATGGCGAAGGTGAAGTAGATCGAGCCACAAAACAAAAGTGCAAAAAATTACAGTATAGAAAGCAAACTAACGTACCAAAAGTCAACAAAACATGCCAGGCAGCAATATAATTCAGGTGAAGACAGAAAAACTGAAGACACAAGGAAGAAAGAAAGAAAATACTTAACTACTTGTTACTGGAATAGCCTTGAAACCATAAATAAGAACCAGGGATCCAGAAAATGAACAGTCGAAATAATATGCCAATGTGCCAGAATCTACAATAAGAAACACCAGAAACGAAATCTTTGTTGTAAAAATGTCCTTTAGCAATAAAAATATCGCCTAAAAACTACCTAAGACACTACAAACTGATGAAGCACTTAAGTGCCACAGCAGTGGCGGCCATCTTGTACAGATAAGAACAGATAGTACACTTTTTTCCATTTGATCCAGCCTGCGACCGTTTATTTTTCACTCAGTTAAATACTTACAACATTTGTGAATGTCAACATAACACTAATAAAGTGCGTACATATTTAACAGTCTACATAACATGGAAAGAAAAAATCAACTTCGTATACATTTGATATCACAATGGTAAATGAAAACATGTAAATAACAATAACTGTGTGACAAACTGCGTCTTAACTACAAAGAGTCGCTAAAAGGCGTGGTAGTGGGTCCGAAGTGTACCAACATCATGATTAAACTATGAATCGTTTCTGTTGGTACAGAGTTAAGTAACGGTCAAATGGACCTTTGGAATACAAACAAACTACCAATCCTGCTAGCGGACCTGCTTGAGGGCGCAGAGGTCTCAAGCAGTGGGCTGCATGAGGCTTATTCGGTGTCCTCGGGAATCAGTGTTTCCCATTCAATGAGGACCTTGTTGTCAGTTATTTTGATGACTGAGTTCAGCCATTGCTTGAGGGGGGTATTTTCTAGGTTAGCGTGCAAATGACGCAATTTAAACAATAAGAGTTCTTTGAAAATAATTACAGGTGTGGCGGGGTTGTCATTGAAAACATGATGGTTGCAACTGGCCCAGATGGCCCTTAGAAGGCAGTGTTGCAGTGCAAAGAAGGGGTAATTTTGTGCAAAGTGTGGGGTGGGTGGTACTGGCAGTAATTCCATGTAGTGTCCAGTTATAGTCTTGTGGTACGTCAGTCCAGTGAGTCAGCAACTCTTTATTTAATTGCCAAACTGGCTGAACCATGGGGCAAACCAGGAAAATGTGGTGAACAGTTTCGTCAGCTCTCTTGCAAAGAGGGCACGACTTTGTGGGAACTAACCTTGCTCTGTATAGCCAGGTGTGTAAGGGTAAGGCATCATGTAGTATTTTCCACAGGATGGTAACTTCTTTCCGATCCCTGGATGGGTCTCTAAGGTTCTTGTATAGACATATTAAAGTGTGCTTCCCAAGCTTCTTGTCCCAAGTGGACGCCTTGGGATATGGGGCTTGGTCCTGGAAAAGTATGTGGAGGTAGATGTCTTTCATGGTAAGTTGAGTGAGAGCTCTTACACGACTTTTGGGGCACCGGGTTATGTTCAGGGAGGCTTGGTTCTCAGGAGAGGGGTGTTGGGTATGGATCTGGTCGACCCAAGTTGGAGGGAGGGCCTTGAGGAGTTTATAGTATTGGTGGGAAACCCATGTGGGAGACAGGATGATCATCTCTTGGAGGGCAAGTAGTGGAAGAAATTCAGGGCAGACTTTGTAGGCAATATTCCGGATTGTATTAACATTGGAAGCACACTAATCTGGGTAAAAGAAAGGTTTCAACTCCTTGTGTATGTGAAGGTTTTCAAAGAGGGGCTGGTCGGCTATCTGATTTATATTTGAAGGGGGGAGACTATTGGGCTGTAGATAGTCTGCAAAATGTTTGAGCAAGTGCTTACAGAAGGGGGGAAGCTTGTTCATTGCAGGATTGCTCAGGTGGCAAAAGAAAACGTGGGTACCAAGGTTGTCATCTTTGTACCAGCTCAAGATGTGTATTGCCGCATGTTTCCATGGGCAAGAAATTTTGGGGTCTACTAGTTTAGGTATCCAACTCAAGATCAAGGCTTTGGATTTGTGATCGACATGGCAGAGATTCCAACCACCCATGGCTCGAGGCAGGGCCAAAGTGGAACCCGGGCTTTTTTTTTTGGACCAGAAGAAATCCCTGATCAGAATCCTCTACAAGCCATCGCGGTGGGGGAAAGATGCTAGTGGCATACCACAAAGTGGACGTCGCCAGCATGGACACCACAATGGCTTTTCCCTGGAAAGTGAGGCCTCGGCTGGTCCAGAGGTTGAGGGTATTTCTAAATTTTTGTAAAAGTGTGGTCCAATTGTTGTTAGCAGGGTCGGGGCCTACATGGAGGCCCAAAAGTGTGATTGAAGATGAGATCCACTGGAGACCTAGTGGCTGTTTATCAGAGTGTCTATCGGATCCTAAGAGGAGCCCAACACATTTTTGTTGATTTATGCGTGTGCCAGTGGCTTTTGCATAGGTGTCAAGGTCTTCCCATAGGGCTGGTAGGCAAGACGTTTGGACACAAAAGGTGGTGTCGTTTGCATATTGTGTTAGCTTAATTTGCTTATTATTTACCACAAATCCCTGTATGCACCTGTCATTATCAATGAGGGCTGCAAGGGGTTGTGCACACAGAATGTAGAGCATGGGTGACAGTGGGCAACCTTGTCAGACGCCTAGTCCAAAAGGAAATTGGGAAGATAGGCAACCTGCAACTGCCACCCGGCTATGAGTGTTTTTGTAGAGTGTGGTGATCCACTGTAGGGAGGTTGGACCAAAGCCCATTGTTTCTAGGCACCAAATCATGTACTTTCTGTCCACCCTATCAAATGCCTTTTGTTGATCAATTGACAGGAAGCACATGGGTGACTGTTCAGCCTCAGCAATGTCTGAGAGGTTGTGAAGTAAAGTCAGGTTATGGAAGATGCTCCGTCCTGGGACGGAGCATGTCGGGCTCTCATTAATCACATATGCAAGCACTTGTCAAATACAATTGCCGAGGCATTTGGCTATCAGCTTGTAGTCGACGTTCAGGAGGCTAATGGGATGCCAGTTGTTAAGGTCATCTCTTGCTCCATTCTTGAAAAGGCAGGTGATGGCAGCAGTCTGCTGCGAGGGTGTCAATTCTTGTGATTAAAAAACCTTGTTAACTATCTGTAGCCAGTCATCCCGTAGGAGAGGCCACAGGTTCTTGTAAAATTCTGCAGTAATCCCATCAGGGCCTGGACATTTAATGTTGGCCATCTGGGCAAGGGCACGTCTAGCCTCTATAGCAGTGATGGGGCCTTCGCAAATTTGGGCTTGCTGAGTTGTTAGCCGAGGGATGGTGGGGTTGAGGAGCTTACCCTGAAGGATAGTGCTGACAGGCTCGAGTGTGTACAACTGTGTGTAGTAGTCTTGTACAATTTTGAGGATTGAGTTGGGATTGGAGGTGAGACTCCCATCTGGTCTCTGAAGCTGTGCCATGGTCTTAGAGGCATTCCTGTGCTTTTCAAGACTGAGAAAGTATGTGGTGCTTTGCTCGTCTTCCTCTACCCATTGAGCATGGGAGTGGATTTGTTGATGAGTAAGCTCAGATGCATCATAATGAGCGAGCTCAGCCTGAAGGGCTTCGGTGAGATTTTTCCAGCTGGTGGCTTGGGTTCATTGCAACTTCAAGCTGGCATTACGCATTTGTTTCATAAGATGGTGGCATTGGGTCATATCATCCTTCCTTCTCTGCTGGCCAAACTCCTTGGCGAAATCTGCCAGAAGAGTTTTGCCTGCATCCCACCATGAGGCATGGGAGGGAAAGGAGGATTGGGAGTTATGCAATTGGTGCCAGAGGGTGTCTACAGTGTCACAGAGTGTAGGTTTGTTTAAGAGGTTGTTATCAAAGCGCCATATGTCGTGACCTCATGGTGGTAAGTTTCACCACTTCGTTGTCAGAATAGAGAAATGGGATTATAGTGCATTGCGTCACTTGTGAGGCAAGGGAGAGCGAGACATGTAATTGATCTATCCTGCTGTATGAACCATAGGACGAGAGGTGGGTGAAACCTTCTACCCCTGGATTGGTGTGTCTCGAAGTCTCGATAAGGTCTGAATCATCTAAAAATTAACAAGGGCCATTGGTGAGTGATCACTGCTGTGAGCAGTGTGTTTGAGGTCCTTTGTGGGATCTGTGGCGGTGTTGAAATCACCCATCACTATCAGGTGTGGGATGTCAGGTGGTGGGTATTGTGCACATATTTGAGAGTGTGGTTCTAGAATGATTTAAGAAGTCAGTCTGGGCACGCTTATTGCATGACCCAGATGGGGTATAGAGGGAGGTGAGGAGGAAGAGATGGGCAACAATGGTAACCTCGACCACTAACAAACGGCCCTCTGTGTTGGTGTGGACAGTCTTAGAATCTTGGCAGGTGTTTTTCAGAAAGAGGCAACGCCGCTCTTATGATTGTGGGGATGGAGGTTAGAATGAGAGGTGTATCCAGCCATGGTCAGGTGGCTGCCTTGCTCATTCGCAATCAGATGCAGCTCCTGCAGACTCAAAAAGTCTGGTTTGAGCTGCTTGCAGAAATGAAGAATTTGTTTTTGATGTGGGGTAGTTCTAAGACCGCCCACATTTAATGTGACTCCCTTTAAGAAGGTTCACAACAAACAAAAGGATAAATATTAAGTGACGACCTGGTAAATAGTAAGCAACTACTAAGTGTCCTTGGGGTCTTGGAACAAGTTGACGTCGACAGAGTCCTCATCAGGCAGTGGTGGTATGTCCGATGGTGGTGGAGCAGCTGCTGGAGGGCCAGTGCTAACTGGTAGTGATGGTTGCTTTGTCAGTGGGATCTCTACGACTTGGCTTTTGCATGGCTTTACAGGTGTGGGTAGTGGAGACTTTGCCTTCTTTCGTTTCTGGCATGCCTTTTTGGGTGCGGCTGGCATTGCTGTGTCAGGGTCGGGTGTAGGTATCAGATCCTCTGTCGGTTTTGGGCTGGTTTGAGTTTCTTCTGTAGTGCCATTGGTGTCTGCTGCTGGTAGTGGGCCCTCTGGTACTGGTACTTCAACTGACGTGTCCATGGATCCCTCCATTTGGGTAAGAGTCTCTTTGTCGCTGGACTGGTTCTCGGTTGTCTCAGCTTTGACATCAGGATCGCTGGACGTGGAATTTGCCCTTCCTCTTGGCACCTGGTGCAGAAAAGGGGTCGACCTTTTTAGCTCACATACACTCGTAGCTGTCCTAGGAATATGTAAGGTGGTAGCTTGTGATGGACGTGCATCTTTATTAGACGTCACCCGTCTCTAATATTAGGGAAGTCTTTGAAGGTGCCTTGCCACATGCGCTGAATGAGGCGATACTCCTCAAAGGCCTCTCGGATTGTTTTGTCGGAAATATTCGGATGTACATGTGGGAGTGTGATAAGCATCGCATCGCTGACCAGTAGGTGAATGGGTATCAGCTTGTCTTTCAGTTCAAGTCCGATGTGGGCCAAAACCACTGCCGAGTCTCTGGATCTGAACACCATGTTGAAAACCCCATTGCCCATTGGAATTGCTTCTTCCAGGCAGTTTGAGCCTATGGTCGTAAGGATTGCTTTCAACACTTATTAGTCGTGTGACTATTGTGAACAGTGAAAGTCAGTGGCCGACTTCTAATACAAGTACTAGTAGGCTGGACTGCGGGGGATGGCCTCGGCCAAGCGCCCTCTTGTACAGCCTGTGAGTAAGAGGATCCTGTCTCCCCTGATGGGAAGAGTTGCTTTCTTGCAGCAGTAGTTAGTAGTTTCTGTTTCTGGGCCTCTAGGGCCTTAGTAACAATGGTTGATTGCTTTTCACCCCTTACCCTTTCTTTGGCTAGGGCATACTCTACACAATCAAGCGTTTGGTCAGTTGGGTTTGACTTGGTCATGTCAGTGACTTGGCAAGCAGCCATGGTCTTTGTAATTGGTACCACCTAAGAGGGAACCTAAAGGGTTACCAGAGGCTTGAGCCCTTATGGGCGCTGGGATATCCCCAGGATCGGTGGGAAAGGGTATTAGGAACAATCTCTACCCTCAGGAGTGTTCTCCAATCAATTACAGTAAAGTTCACCCCGAGGGCCTAAAACCCGCCCAGAGAGTCTCTGCCCCTGCAGGTACCTCGCCCCCTATGTGGAGGGTCTGGTACCAGGTCAAGCCTCTGGGGGACTCAACCTAGAGGGACAGGGGAAAACCTGCTAGCTGTAGCCCAAAACACTGGGCTAACGAGCTCACAGGCTCAGACAGGGAAGACGGGGGCTAGCACATATGCAGGCCCCGGTCTGGGAAAACTGAGAACCAGTCCTCGGACTGGCCGTCAGCGGGTGACAGAAAGCTCTTTTTTAAGGTGGCCCGACCCACGATGAGACTTAGTGGGCCAAACTCGGCATGGAGGTGGCAACAGAGAGAGTCCCACAGTGCCTACCGCCGGCTCTAGAATTTCCACCACATGGACATGGTGGACTGCCTCAAAGGAGAAATGAGACAGCCACAATATACTCACTGTCTACTGGTGTCTTCTGTATCCGCTCTTTCAGCAAATCCTTGTATAGCTAGAGAACTACACTTGATCTTAGCTGAGAAACAATAACTAGGAAGAAAAAAGTAGGGTGGCTGTCGGGAAGAAGTTCTTGCCATGTACGGAGCTGTATGTAGTTAAAAGAAAGTCTGGCAGGCGTTCAACAATCCATCCATCCATGCCTCCATCCATCCCCTTCAGTTTCCATTCCACATTGATTGTGTCAGAAAGGGGCCTGGTGCCGAGTCAACAAGGTTCTTAGAGCAGTGGTGAGTGGCCTGTCTGCAGCAAGCAAGATGGCTG
>JANTCA010003397.1:0-10792 GCA_024741275.1 Chironex yamaguchii | reverse complement strand
GGGAATTCAAAAACAGTTCGAGTTACTGGAAGTTCGAGTTATCGGGGGTTCGAGTTATCGGGAGTGTACTGTATTTGGAAGTTGCTGTATTAAGTTTTTCGGACTTGCTTATGTGCCACCAGTAAATGCCGTGCTACTCAGTTCAATTCATTATATTTTTTCAAATCCCGCTACATACAATAACATACTAGATAGATATACTTAATACAAAGATAAAGAAATTTTAACCCAGTACTAATCAACTAATGTACAAAAGAAAAATGATAAAGTAAACGATATAAATTACAGGGAATTATATGTATGGGAATTTCTTAAGGAGGAGGAGCTCTCTCAGTAGCTAGGCTAATCGAGGAGAGAGCCCCCCCCCTCCCCCCGTTAAAATGGTCAAAGGACTTAGTAAACTTTTATAAGCCGTTTATTCAGTTTCATAACAGCATAAGTCATCAATGGACTCAAAAGGGGAGGATGTATGGCACACCAACCCCGCCAAAGGCAAACAAAGCGCAAAGCAAACATCCAGAGCCACTACCCGCATCCCGAAAGCTGCAGCCGCAGCCAGACCGCTGAAACCAACAGCAAAAAGCTATCGACTACAACAATCCAACAGCAACCGCAGCCCCCAAACACAAGCAATGACCCCGAACACCAACCCCGCGCCCCAACCACTCCCAACGAGGACTGATGGCTGTAGGAGGGCAACGACTGGTAACGAAAATTTATCTGAAATCTCATTAGATTTAGACTAGTGAGTGTGGTGGCGAGGCCAAAGGTCCTGCTTCATTTTCAAATTAATACGACGGATATTGTAGAGTTGCAAATCCAAGTTGTCATTTTTAGTCAGTAGTTTACCCACCCACATTGATTTCCCGCGAAAAGTTGACTGTAAAATGAAAATTTTGGATCCCTATGATTATGTTAAAAACTTGAAATATTTAGTTGCTGACAAAGCCAAAGGTACAACATTAAAATCCTCTGATTGAGAACATGTAGAATTCCAGGGGCATGAATAGTAACCTAACACAATCAGGTGGATATAGAAGAATACAGGGTTATCATCTTTAGGACCTTATCCTGTTAGTACGTTGGTGCACCGAACTAACGTTCGCCCTCCAATGTTTTCTGTCTTAGGTCTGGGGCAGGTTTCTTGGAGGCTGAGGACAGTCTAGTCTTTGATTTTCTTCAGCTAGTTTCTTATTGGCCTCGCCTACACCCTCATGCTTTAACAGAAGTCCTGTTTCAAGTATTTTGTGCATTATGTATTTCAAAAAATAGATTTAACAGAATTGGAGCCAGGATACATCTTTGTCGTAAACTAACTGTACTTCTAAACTAATCGCTATAATTGTTTTCGACCTTAAATGCTGTTTTAGCACCCTAATAAATCAAAAAATACTTTTGAATAAGCTCTATCACTCTATGGCCGCAATTATGCAGTTGTAGAAGACTTCTCAGATGGTCTCACAATGTCTGAGCTTGATAATCTGTTCAACAGTGCTGCGATCTTTCCAAAGACTAACCTGGGATTCGTGAATGGTGCCTTCTATTTTAGCTTTTTTTGGTTAGGAATAATGGTCAACAATACCTTGCTTAGATGACTTATCAAAATGATCGTCCCATACTCATTGCTTACTTGGCAAGTTTTATTTTGGGATGGGAATAAGCACTGATTCATTCTTTGGATTTGACCAGCTGCTACTGTGCGAATTCGATTTCATAGCAGTGCATGATTTTACCACAGAAACGCCACAAAATTTAAAGATACCTATTGATATACCGTCAAAACACTAGATTTGTTCGATGCCAAGCGGTTTAATGCATCCCTTACCTCACATTCTAAGATATCCTTCAAGTGACTCTTCCGTCCAAGACGGAATTGTCAAAGGCGTTATGATGGTGGCAGCCTTTGGTCGGATAAAGCCTAATCGACCCCGACGTATCGATTTATCCACTCATTCATCCAGCTGTAGCCGATAAATATATTTACAATTCTTCTATATTATTGTTTTCTGCCAAACTGTTATATCAGCGTGTTTTTTTGAATCAAGAAATGAACTCCTCCAAGTACATATCAAAGTTTACAATCTGTTTCTACCATGCTTTGTTCTCACTAAGCCTCCTTTTTCAATAAAAACGGCATACACCCCTAAAGAACCAACCAACACCTTGGTGATACTTAGAGGCAGTCGCTAGGAGTCCGTCTATATACGACCTCACAGTTATGTGGATACGAAATGAAGTTAAATTTCATTCAAAACATGTCAGTGAGTAATTAACTCAGTGTAACCACTACAAGAGCGTTCTGTGGGAGTAAAAAGACGTAACCTTGTTAAGCGCTTTCAATTTGCAGCTTCATAATATTTCACTTAACACTTCTTAATTTCGTATTCGTTAATTTCTTTCTATAATTCTACTTCTATGCATGAAAATTCAAGGTTTTGACATTAATTGAAGATTACTTTGTTATCCTGCAATAGCAATGTGACCTCGTAGTATAAGAGTACGCTTTCTACAATACAAGCAATTGATATTATAATGGCTATTCTCTTGTTGTGGTAGGGCAACATTCATTTGCAGAGGAAAATTATCAAGCATCGTAAACTGATTTAGTTTTTGATAGCTTGTCGTCAATGTATGGTCGCAAAGAGAGGCAACGGTAAAACGACTTTCCTGTGTTTCTTGGAAAAGACAACTCTCTTGATAACAATCTCAAAACCTTCTCATTTAAATCTACTTTCCAATTAACTCTTAGACACTCTAGTTATCAAAATCACGGACCAGGTTAACAGGTTTGAAAAAAATTGACATATTTCTGAAAACCGTTCCCATCATACATAAAGAACACCTCAGACTACTTAAAGAAGGAAGGACAGAAAGACTCTGAATTTCGTTATTTTATAACAGTGAATGTTTACCCTTGTTACAAAAATGTTTTGTTAATTATTAGAAATATGGTAATGTGTCTGATAATGTGTTAATGATGCTTTTGAACATTTTCATGCTGCACACAGACAACACTTATCCTACCGTTTTCTTCTTGCTTATTGCAAAATACAATTAGAGAAGAACTAAAAAACCTGATGCCCATTCATTTCGGTCTATAAGAACCCGATCTAATCCGAAAGTGTGATTGTGCAAATAGAAGCTGAGGGTAAAAATTGAGTCATTGTAAACTTTCAAATTGTACTTTGCTGGTATAGATGATTTGAAAAATGAAAACGTGTTATTTATACATCGAAAAATTGAAAATTATAATAAAACCAACAATACTAAATGCAGCGTAACTGCGCAATCCTGCTTGATTATTCGTTTAAGTCACTTCTTTTTAAAAAGGCAACAGCCTATTGAAAAAAGGGTGCTCCTTGTTGATATCAAGGTGTGATCCTAAATTCTTTCCCCACGCCCCCTCCTCCTAAATCCTCGGGTAAACCCAGCCAGCGGAAAGTTTAGATCCGAGCATGTAACACAAAAAACCACCAGAAACTTGTATGTATAGACGAAGAGCTTTTGTACATTCCGTGCAAGGTAGGTAAAGTAAAGTATTGTAATTGAAAATGTGTGAAATGTAAGGGCTCGTTCACAATTGACGTCAATTAATTATGGGGGAGGGGGTTAACAAAATAGCTGATGAATGTTTACGAAAATTCGAGGGTGGAGGGTGGTTTAACAAAAGTTGATGTTAACTGGGGCATAATATTTAGACGCTGTTTTTATAAAAATCATACGTCCAACCTATCCCTACTGCCATTATGAAATGCTTATAATGTTGCTGTGACCATGTCATTATTTTTTATGTGGCTATGTCATTATTACTGTGTTTCCTGTGATTAGCTTACTCAACACTTGATTGCCACAGGCTTTGCAATGCAATATGTTGGCTTGCAACACTCTAAGTTTTGTGCATGTTTCTCACTTCCTGCTTTATTTAGCATGGATTGCTACACAGTTTGTTATATCATGCAAAACATTGCCAGTACTGACGTCAGTTAGCTTCTTAGTCTGCATCTGGCCCTATTGTTTTGTGTTGATTGTATTGTTTTATGTCTAGGTCTAGGTCTTTCCAGCAGTGATTTTCGTAGGTTAATCAACAGCATCTAAGATTAGCTTAAGTAAAGTCAATATTCGTGGGCTTTTACTGTTATGCTAACATGAAATAGCTTTTGTCTCTGATGATGTTACTATGTCAATTGATGGAGGTCCCAATGAAGCGCCTAAGACCCAGCAGACAACGGGTAACTGCGATCCGTTATTTTACTGCTCATGATTTTCGATTCATTTTGCTCATCCCCGGGATCTGGCGCATACAGTAGTATTGAGCGATCTGTAGGACGTTTGTCATAGCTAACTGCTGAGGTTGTTTTGCCCATTGAAACTTTTGGTTCACACTTGGATTCCTAAAAAGAAGGCAGTTGATGAAGATCTCAAGAAGAAAAACTTCCACGAGACTGGGAAAATCCTGTCTGAGGTGTGGACAAATGCTGTCATTGATGGGTATCCAATGATTGCGAACTACGTGCCTCCTCCTGACCAAAAGAGAAAATCCATAGAAATTGAAAAATCTGAGTAATGGATAGCTCAACGTGTACGACAGTCACAAGATGCAAATTATTAATTGTGGCAGAGATCTTGCTGCTTACCACTCAGGTTTAGACCTACGAATAGTTATTCCCGGATAGATTTCTACCAGCCTCGATTCCACTGTGCCAATCGAAAGAAGGGCTTGCTGTAAGAGATGGAGGCCATTATTATTCTGTGTTCACATCACTAGAATGAAATCGAATCTTGAAACCTTCTTGCTACAGTCAATATTGTCCGTTGGTACAAATTAAAGTTACATATAGAAAGGACAAATTGGAAAGGAGAACATGCGGTAAGTGCAGCCTTTACCATTGTTGATAAAGGCCATGATAGCGCATAAGAGACTATGCAAAGGAAGAAATAGTCTTGGTTGAAATGATGAAGAATCCAGTGACGATGAAGAAGACAAAATATAGATTTCAGATTATGATGAAAATGGTGATGAGGAAGTTGACACAAATGGGAATACTTTCTTCCAAATCAATCGCACAGCTTTAGCATTAAGTAAGAAGACTGCCACGGAATGCCATCTATCTGAATTAGTACAATCGGGGACATATACCTTGTTATTAGCAGTTATTGATGACAAAGAAAAATGAGACATAAGGAGGAGATACTAAGCGAACTCTATCTTTTAATCCAACCACGAGAGACTTATTTATGAAAAGACAGTTCATAGCCAATTATCTTCAGTTTAGCAATCTAGTCCTAACCGAGTAACATTTTTAAAGAACACTTTCCTATCAAAAAATGCGTGTACAGTAAAACCATTTCGGAATCATCTCCATATGTCCAATGCTTTGACATATTTGATGCATGTTGACCAAAAACGTTAATGAAGAACACTCAACGTAACGATTCAAAAACTTAAAACACAATTAATTGCTCTTTAATTGCTTCCTCAAGTTCTAGCAGGAATTTGATACGAAAGATTTCTCATTTGAAGCAGCGAAGGAATGACCTCTTGTAATAGATCATACGAGATCTCCTCTAGTTAAGTACACAGAATAGTACTCCCGCTCTTTTGCTCTTTGTAAGTTTGTGGTTTCTTGTTATTACTGAATCAACAAGATTAAACTATCGGCAGGTACAATACAATAAAGTAATCACTTTTGATATGAACAAGATGTTGGCATCCGTTCATATTTCTAATGCCAAACACAGGCTCCGAATGTCTCAACTGCTGACACGAGCGCATTAGACGAGCCAAAGATAATTTAATCTGCACCTATTTAATCGGTCAATGATGGAGAAGGAGAAAACAGAAGGAAATATTAAAGATATTTCAAGAAAAATAAGCCACATTGAACTAAAAGAAAACTTGTTTGAAGATCGAGTACTGGGGTTAAAGTTTAAAAGTTTGGAGCAACAGAGAAAGGTATTTGTCAGGAAAATATCAGGGGACAGGCAACGCTTTCTTGTGGAATGTTCCAAGAAATTAGATCGAGTGAGATTTGGAGGTGAGCGACGAACATTTGCCAATTCAGCGTCACGAGAGATGCCGGCTGAACCAGGAAATCTTTTTCGATCACCGTTGTCGAGGAGTTCAGACTATAAAGCGTCTGTTTTGCTTGACAAGTGCAGCCAAAGTGATAAATTGCCAGATAACGACAATACAACTGTCCGAGAAAAAGAATCATATAACAAAGTGCTATGTGGACAAAGTAATCACGGTAATACGTTCTATCGACGACCACGAAGACGTAGTATTTCCGCTCCTGTCTTTAGAGGTTCAGATATCTATTACGAAGAGGAATCACTTGAAAATAAGCCAATCGAGTCCGGTACCGAAAAAACGGTAACCGTACCTGATATCAGTCCTCGTAGGAGACGTAAAACCACCATTACTGGACTTTACAGACACTCGCAATCAAGCGATAACGTCCCTGAATATACGAATATTGAAGAACACAACAAAAAGTATTCTACATCTCTTCCGGATACAGGATTAATGAATAAGATCCAACGTTCGAGAAAAATCTGTGTTTGGAGTCGAAATCAATCACCAGCACCAGATATGTTTGGAGACAAAATGACTCGGGAGGAAAGACAGTTTTCTGAGAACCAAGGAAATGAAGAACAAACATTTGTTAGTCATGTACGCAAGGATCCTCTTGTCGATAAAGTAAAGAAGGGAGATGTGTTCATAACTACGGATAGCCTGCCTCCAGTTTCAAAGAGAGATGAGCTGCCGTCTTATAATTATCGTAGTTCAAGAAATATCAATATACCAAGAAAGCCTAGAAGCAGTACCTATTCGAATTTATCATCTCCATCGGAGGAAGAATACATTCAGTCAGGGTACAGCTTAGGTGACGGCTGTAAAGTAATTCCTTTAAGAAAAGGGAACTCCTTTAGCAACGAAAATCATGAAATTGAGCCTACAATTCGAATTGATAAGCAAGAGATGTATCCCGCATCAATTCAAAGCGATGCCGTTAAGAGTTGTGAAAATAAGTGGAGGAGTGCATCTAAACTAACCAGGATAAACTCAGTCGAATTGAACTTAACAACAGAGACAACAGTTAACAGCGATGTCAAAGACGATAAACATGGGAGTGAAGTGAGGAAGACAGCTAGTGGAAGCTGTATCCAAGATCCACGGATGATGCGTTTGGTTGAAATTCTAACACGTAAAAAAAGTTTGGATAAGGGTTCTTTATAATATTGAAGCAGTTTAGTTGACCTAGAACTGATGCTACGTTGAAGACACAGTGCACGAAATACCTAATATTTTACATTCCTGATTTTGGTTGATGTCAAAACTCGTTCGCATGTATTTGAATACATTTTCTCTGTAGCGTTAGTGCCTGAAGCTTGCTCTTATTGTAACCTTTGGTGGGACGGTCGCAGGGAGGTTCATGAGGCCAACAAGCTGGCCTTTTAGCATTATAGTTCCTACAGAAATGAACAGAAAAAAGTGGAACAATAGGCAGATGAGAGAAGGTACAACAGTTGATGCATTTTCGACGACGCCAAACTAAATCCGAATAGAAATTGGACTCCTGACAAATTAAATCTTTAAATGCTACAGTTGGACCTTACAAAGACTCTGCCAATGTCGTCGTTTGGACCATCTGATCAAGGAGAAGGCAGCATTATTTGATACATGCTATCCAAGGAACTAAATTGAATAGACTGAAATTGTAATCTAAAGGTTCATTTAACAAAGTTAGAAGTAACAAAGTGTTTGTCAGCTTGGTTATATCATATAAGATTAAGGTGTCATCTATAATATACATGATGATAACTACAAATAATGTTTATACAATCTTACGCTGAGACAAGAAAATGTAGACTAAGTCTTTTCATTAGAGTATTTACATATAGAAATCCTCCAGAAAGTAAGACCTTGTAGCCAGCTATCAGGGAAATTAAAAATTTCAGACGTATTTCGTTTTCTCTCCTAAGAAAGCTACCAGCTTAGACATGAGGCCACGCTAGTTAATTCTGTGTACTCCTCGTGTTTGCAAAGATTACTAATATAATGATGGTAAAAGGACAATATCAAACGGGTATTATCCCCATCAATCCAGCAGTTGTTCTTGCATTAAAATGTGATTAAATAGATCATCTAAATTATCTAATAACAAACAAAAAATACAATAGGTTTAGACACGTTACAAAGGTCAGTTGAACAAGACATACGCTTTGACTAAAGAAATAAGTTGGTACGATCGTTATCTTATGCTTATCAGATTGCAAATATATCACGACTAGCAAATGGAATTTGGTGGGGGTATAAGAATATTTATTAATGGTAAGCATGGACTGTTATTTCGAGTCATTGATCTAACAGGGCTGTTTTTTAGTCTTAACCTTTCATTTGTCCTCTTTAACTAAGGCAACAAATTTCAATGAATGGTTTTTATTCACCTCATTTTGGCAGCCATTGGATTGCGAGAAAAAGATTAGTGCTTTATATTACCAAGATGCACGTACGGTAACACATAGTAACCACTGTTGCTTATAATAGATTGTTTCAATCTGAACATTTTGACCGCTATTCAGCTGCTTGTAAGTGTTCATAATACTTGATACTGCCTTGCTTCGATTTAACGCCTTCGCCTCCAATTGACGTCGCCTGTAAGATAAGGAAATGAAACACTCACTTTCGAATCAGCACCCTCCGTGAATAGACGTTTGTTTCAGACAATTGATGCAAGTTTCTCCAAGTTGTCTTCAACCTGCAAATTGATATTCTTTCTTTTATACTATAAATAGTAGGTCAATTTATTCTGAATAGTAAGGATATTGATTATAACAGCCTTTTGTTGCGAAATTGTAATGCAGCACAGGAAAATTCTTTTCTTTTTAGAGGTTATTTTTCTTTTTCAGGGCGGCAGACATTTTCTCGTATATTTGATTTCTAAGTTCAGTAGCTGTCGTAACACTGTAGTCCAAAAAACGCAGCCTGGGATAATGAGGTTCACTAACGGTGAGCAGAGCACTTAGCTAGATAAAGAAGTTCAACATTCTAAACAACCAGGTTGTGATATACAAAATCCAATAGTATATCCTCTAATAAAAATCTCTTTACAGCTTGAGCTCTTTACAGCTGAGCCCGTATTTCATCAAAGCTTAATCACATTTGACTTGATTCAAGTTAACGAAATTCCTGGAAAGCAACTGCTTGTATAGGTTTGAGAAGTTAATCTAGCAGCATGTAGAATGCTATAGAACACAACAATATTCCAGAACCTTTTACAAGGAAAAGGAAGCGAAAGGAACATTCTAGAAGCTCCACGTATGTATTCCATCAAAATTGTTCCTGCAGCATAGGGAAGGTTTCTAGAAAGTTCTAGACGTAAAAAACAATATCTACTACAGTATTTGCTATTTGATCAAATTCTAGCCCAACGGCATCTTGAAATTAACCTTTTTAATAAAGGTCTCCTTTATTTAAAAGCCCTCCTCAAATAGATATACACGTCACCTTTCTAACAATTGCGTATTACTGTATTATTATATGAACGCTGCTAATGATGTACAAAGAACTATTTCACTTTACACTAGTACATAAAACTTGAATATCATACTAACGAGATAACACTAATCAGTCCACTAAGGTGAGTGAAGCATATTCAAGACTGGAATTAAATATCCTGCTATGTTTGTTGTATAATGAAATCATTACCTTTTATTACTTTACAAAGAATCAAGACTTGCGGCAAAAACTACTAAGCCCGTTATTTGGAAGGTAGTGCTTAAGCACAAGTGCGGATTTTCAAGGGTTCTTTCCATGAAAACAAATTTACAGACGCATCTATCAGAATGCAAACTTCAATAAAATTAAAGCATTAAAACCTGTTTACAATTATGTTCGAAAGAAAGAAACCTGTGCTTAAATATGATGTTTAAATTCACTGATAAAGGGTGCTTAATTACACTCAGCCTAGTGATGCCATACCCTTGCTCCTCTGTAAGGAAAGCATTTTTGGCCCTTTGCTCCTCTTTTTCTTTCATTAGTAACCTCAAAGCTGTTTCAGTGTTGCGGAGGCTACGAGTGTAGAACGTTGATTTTCTATCAATAAGTTCACTCAGATCAGTTATCCATTTAGGGCCTCGGTAGGCCTTTATTTCGGACTCTTTTTTTATTAATCTTTAATTGTCTTTAGGCCAGGCCATTCGAAAATGTGCCTGCTTAAGACATCATAGCTGCTATTTGCAACAATTCTAGCAGCACAGCTTTTGAACTTGATTAGTTTCGCTAAGACCGTTTTAACCTCACACTAAACAGCAGTAACGGAAGTAGGGCTCCACAGCACTTGTGTAGTGGGTTCATAAGGATTTTTCTTGACAGGAAAGACTTGGCATGCTTTAAAAAGCCCTCTACCCTGAAAATCGTACTAGACATGGCCTTATTTTGTACCTTCTAATCTAAATACTGCAGCAGTCGATAAGCACATCTAGGTATTTAGTATTTTAAATCACCACAGGCTCATTCAAATTTCAGTTGCATCTATCTTGTTTTCTTTGGACTTCCTAAAGGTTCACCCTTCGTAGCCATGCGTCAAGACGGGCCATATTAGCACTTTCACCAGTTCTACCTTCAGGTGTAGAGATATACTCCCATCTTTCCAGTTATTTATTAGCTCCACTGTCTTACCTTTGACAATAGACTACTCAAGTGATGACGACATAAAAATCTATTTATGGTATTGATGGATTTTAACTAAATATTTCGAGAACATATCTCAAAATAATCCCAAATGTA
>JANTCA010003396.1:0-10793 GCA_024741275.1 Chironex yamaguchii | reverse complement strand
TACCCCCCAAAATATAAGGACATCTTTGAAAAAAAATAGGTATTCAGTGTATACCTTGAATACCCCTCAGCGCCGCCACTAGTAGTTGACAATAAAATAAACTCTCCTTAAATAACTCTCAGAACATCAACTACTATAACCCTTCAATCCCAAATATTGATAAGGACGTAGCTACAAATACACGTTAAATTTTTAGAACACGTGCTATAATGACCTGAGGTTCGAATTAGGGTCTACCGACTGCAAACATGATTAAACAGCTCAACAGAAATAGTCAAAAGGTTCGCAGTCATCCAGCCTGAGCGCTCCACTAGTCAAATTAGTTGCTTATCTTCTGGCAAATACACTTACATTATCACTTTAAATAGTCATTTGGGAGTTTCTTTAATTTGGGCGGAGTATATTTACGGGGTAGTCTCATCCTTCATTTAACATAACTTTTCCCCGATTTAAGGTTCGACGGTTCACGTATACCGGTCAGAAGCGTCCTTTTTGTGAAACCAACCCACAATCCGATCTTCTTCTATACCAGTTATGGTATGACGAGTGTCCAGATGATGTTCGTATCAGGGTCTCTCGACTGCAAGTGACTTTTCAACAAACGTTCGAATATTTGGACAACGGGATAGTCAGGGTTGAATGAATATAAATCTTTGAACTAAAGCAGTTGAGTTGCTTGGCTCCTCTAACAAGGCGTCAGCTTTGAAGTTGAGAGACCCTGCTTCAAGTCTCAGGTGGTCGAACAACATACTAATCTTCCATTCTCTACATAGGACCACTCTCTCTACATCTATTAGGAACTTAGGATAATCGGTCCACATTATTACCTGTAATTACCGATTCGGAAAAGGTTTATCTAATTCTGTCTTAAAGCATGTATAATGGCACAATTCAGTACAAGACGCAGTACATACCAGTCTGTTTGGCACAGATAAAATGGTATCTTTCTCCACACACTCTTGACATGCAGGCCAAGCTTGCGCCGTACTGATTGCATAAACTGCATTTCTGATGTGAAGAAAGTGAGGAGAGACCAGATTTAAAAAACGAATGAGATAAAATGTGACCGACGAATGTACAAACATACATACATATTTAATATGATTAAAAGTATTGTTTTTTGCTTCTAATCAAAAGATCAGTTTGACCCACCACTGATCTTTCAAAAATTAATATGATTCATCGTAATAAGATGGCTTATTGCCAACACATGTATTTGATGTACGATTTCGCGTAGAGATACTGACTCTAATTCTCAAATCAACATTTTAATTATCGAGAAAATAAGCAAACATTTTTTATAAAATTTGATTTTCATAAACCAATACAGTATCAGTAGGGTAACACAGCAAGGGTAACATCTCTACAAACTTTTTGGCATCATGATAGGTATTTACCTGCTCCCTTTGATAACGAAAGCTTTGATACGTGGCTAATAAATCACTCTGACTAAATACAGATATTTTTTTCACACAAGGTGCAGCCTTAACTGGATCTACTTTTGCCTTCGTTCAAATAAAATGCTCCAATAATTATAGATATCACAGATATGATTTCGTGCAAAATGATAGCGGAAAATGTAAATTTTAATTTTATACTTTAAAAGGATGGGGGACTGAAGATAGATACTTTGAATACGATCCTCTTCCTAGCATAATATGGGGTAGCCTTATGAAATATCTGCCAAATTTCAAATAGTATCAAATACGGTGTTGCTGATTGACTTTTATCAAAATGCAATGACTGAATAGAAGTAAAAACTCACTATCTGGCCTGCCTCCTCTAGTGCAGTTGCAATGCCTCTCAGCTGGGTTCCAACTAGACAGACATTTGGAGCCCAGATCCCACAATCTCTGTGCAACCATACGTCATGATGTTTCCCAACTGGATACTCTTTCTCAGAATCCAACTCGTTATTTTCTCTTTGCTCTGTATTGACTTTGATCTTGTACGGGCCAAACAGAGCATCTAAATTTCCGACATTACATGATTTGCCACACAATGTACATGCCCAGCCTTTCCTCGTCAGATTTCTTGCCACTTTATCACTAATTTCCTCTGCAAGTTCAAATGTGTTTTCAGAAATAACAACAGTGTTTTGCTTCTTCGTCAAGTCAATGATGTTCTCTTGAGTATTTAATTTTTTTGCCTTTGTCTTCAGGTGGTCAGGCAACTTTTCATTTTCAAATCTTGACATATAGCCCTCGTTTGCTTTTCTTTTCTTTTGATTTTTGCCTTTAGGTAAACGCCTAGTTTTTGGTATCTCCTGTATATAATTTTTTGAGTGCAACTGCTCAACTTTTCTTGGTCTACCTCTTTTCCTTTTCGACAGCTGAGCGTCATGTGCAGCTAAATGACCTTGCTTATGTTCAGATGATGACAAATTAAGTGATACATTGCTTCCAGCTTGCACCAGGTGGTCATAACGTGTACGATTAATAACAACATCCATATGGTGTTTTCCACCAGCAAGGTTTTTGTTAATTCGTTTCCTAATAAGGCCACCAATCATCTTGTCTGGTGGACAAAGGCTCCCATCAGATGAATCAGTGTCAGATATTGTATACGATTCCGTTCTTTTATATTTTATGGATCCTCCAGAATTAGCTGGTTGCTCAGTAACGTGATGCCTTAGATGTTGTTGTATATCCCTATATAGCTCCTCCCTAGTTGATGGTTTCTTCAAAACAGATCTAGTAGCACTACTCCTATGTGCCGCCGAAGACAGACTGTGACGAATTAGCATGTTCTCATCTAACTGAGAATCCTGACTTGAATCATCACTGTCATGACCAGTCCGAAATTTATCAAACAAGTTGCTGCCAAAATCAAAACTTTTTGCTTCTGAACAAGTAAGATCAATCACTTCCTGCTTTTTCCCAGTATTTCGTACTCCCAAAGATTTGGGTGTTGTTTGAAATCGATGATCACTGGGGGTATGATGATGGGTTGATGAAGATGAGAGATTAGTTGCTTCTAATGATATTGATGCAGAGTCCCCTCTACTCCATTCTTGTTTTTGTGACACTGTTACATTACCTGTACTCTGGTGATATGATGTTACAATACAATCTTTACATTCTCCTGGGGTGTCCTGTTTAGTTTTTTGACCTTGGTGGGATACATCACCATGTCTGTTAATGGTCTTGTATGCTTCAAGTGGATTCCCTAAGACAAATGATTTACTGTCCTCACCTTTTAATGTTGTTGATGTAAACACCTTTTCCTCTTTGATTGCAGTCAAACTACTTTCTGTACTCTTATTTGCTGGTGTAGTCATACCCTGTTGCAATTTAAAAGTATAAACGCCTGGCTTTACTTGCTGTATTTGGGATGGTTTTAACTGAATAACCTTAACTTGTTTAGCAGGCTTTTTTTGGTCTGTAATTTGGTCTGTTCCTGACTGCTGAGCCAGTCCAGAGTTAATAGATCCACCAACATAGCCTGATTTAATGCTTGCAACTTTTCCAGGAGAAGCTCTTTGAGGTATAATGTGAAGCACTTTCTTGCCAGATGACTTGTCTAACAAACTGGCAAGTTGTTTTCCAGTCAAAGTTATTGTTGTTTTTGTAGTTTTCTTTGCACTTTGGTGTTTCATAAACGACTGGCCTTGCAAACAGTCCTGCTTGTTCACCAAACCTGTTGAATCTCCTAAGGTGACCATTTGCGATTGTGGAGGGCTGATGGAAACATTTTTTTTGGCCTTGTCCCCACAGCTTTTGTCATCAATCTTCACATCAGCCTCGCAACTAACTACAAGAGGAGAGGAAGTCTCAACATTAATACTATCAGATTCATCCTCTATTACTGTTGATTTTGTGGTAACTATTGGTTCCATGTTTTCTTGAACTACACTATGTACTGATAACTCATCTACATCTGTATTCTGACTAATGTTACGTCCATTGAGTTTGGACTGCATATCCATCACACCAACAATAGAGGATGGTAGATTAGAGTTAACTGCATAAGCCTCACTTCTTGATTTGGGTGATTCTTTCACAATTACTCTAGAAAATGCATATGTGCTAGATGAGGATGAAACATCCTGTTTCACAAAGCTGGGAGTAATGTTTGCAGAGCCCATCAGATTAAAAATACTTGTATATGTCACAGATTGGTCAACACCCTCCATATTTGGTGGTGGTAAACTTTCTGGTGTGGTCAAAGTCACCTCATTAGCCTGCTGACTGATGGGTACATTTTGCGGATTTTTAGCTTTATCCGAGATGGCTTTAGGTTCTAAGTCAATATTAGAAGATGAGTTGCTAAGTAATGAAGATTGTACAGCTATCACATTTGAAATATGGCTGCCAATTTGCTGACTGGCAGTAGTTCCTGAGTTGGGATGCCCATCTGATTGTCCTTCATTGTGTTTAAGAGCTGGTATATGCTTTTCAGTACTTTCTAACAAGGACTGACTCCTGTCTGCAGCTGAAAAAGGGGGTGAGTTGGCACAACCTATGTTTTTATCCAGCTCTGAATATGAAACATCAATAGGTTCTTCATTTGCACTATGAATTGCATCAGCATCAAATGAAAGAGGCAGCACAGATGCATCTATAGTGCTCAGACCAGCAGATGCACTTAAAGGAATATTTGCTCCGTTGTTTACCAGAGCATCTTGTTCTTGAAAATGCACATGTTCTCCACTGTGCTGCCCATGATTGTGCTGGCTCAGTGAGTTTAAGATGTTTGCCAACTTAATGTCAAGAGCAGATGAGTTCATCATAAGATTGTCACCCTCGCCATTTCCTGTACCATACGTATTCATATCAGTGAAATCCATGGCCAAAAAGTCTTACAGGATGTGTATTGCAATCTTGAACCATGTTACAAAGGCTATGCTCCGTAATCTTAACTTGGGAACTACAAAACAAACCAATAATGAAAGTTAAGTGTTGTAAATTTGAAATCTCAGGATATTGTTTGGAAGGATCACCAACAAAACTAAACAGTTTTACGACTGGCACCTTTATGTTTTAGTTCCACTGCACAAAATACAAGACAAATGGTGGCATAACCTATGAGGATGTCTATGGAAAACTAGGCATAAATTGGCAGGCTGCGATAAATCATACTCTATGCCCAATCAATTCAGCATAATTAGCCCTTCCAGCCTATTTGCAGGATTGTTTCTGAACATAAGTAAATAATTTTATTATAATTGACTGAATAGCTGCGGAAATTCCAAATTAGGCAACTTTGCAGAAATAATTGTTGTAAGAGACATTTATGCAATAAATACTGGACCTTTAAATGGGAACATTCATTTCACTTAATGCACAATATTAAGTAATATGTATGAATGCACTAAAGTGCTTGCTAGATATATGTATTCTCATTGTCAAAGCAGATTTTTCATGTCTGCACAAATATTGTTAGGATATGTTCTTGGACTACAGTTTACAGTCAAAGTACACTTAGCCCTAAAATCCAGTTTTTATTAATATAAATTGATTTTACATCAAATAAGCCTGATCTTTGCTAGTTACTACTACCTTTACTACAAAAAATATAGAAGCTTTGCATGTTAACTATCAATTTGCACTATATTGCTTTAGGCTGACTTTTCATTACAATGCCATAGCCAACATGCATTTAGTAACATTGTGAAACAGGGTGACATTCTTGCTACTACATCATTTTCAATCTGTTTTGCTGTTGTACTCTCAAGCATTTCGTGATTGCAACATTGGAATTGGCCTTCATTTGAGAACCTCAGGCAAAGTATTTAACCTAAGAAAATTTTTCATCACCATATTTTAGGCAACTTCAGCCAACTGTAAACCCTCATGGTTATATTCTCACTAGAGTATTTCACTTAGTTTTCTTCCACATTATACTCTTGAATTTCATGATCTCATCAACACACAGCTTTCTCTTCTAAACATGTGGCATTCCATGTATACAATAATACCATGGCAGTAAATTCCTGGTTTGGCGATGTTTCGTTACAGGGATTGTCAGACCTGTTCCTTAAAGGATTGTTTTATTAAGCAAAGGCTCCAAAATGCCCTCACATTATTACAGTTTTGATGATACACAGTTTACTTATCAAGTTTAAGGTAGATATCATTTGACAATATCAAACTCATCAATTTGCAAGGTTCGTCTAGTGATGGCAACCAAGTGCACTATAAAGCGAGAATCGATCAAACTTTACATCATAAATAAGCACCAAACAAGTCTTAAACAGTAGTGAATCAGTCATGTGGACATACACCTATTTTTCATTGGGTTATCGAACTTTAACTGAATATAGCTCAAAGAAATTTCATTCATACCTTGAAAATGCTTTCAATTATGCAAATTTAGCAGGAATAGCATTAAACACAAAAGCAAGGTAATCCTTGTTAATAGCTGTCTGATCTGAACTTCAAATTCTATACACACGTTATGAAACAGGCTGAGCCTTCACAGGAGGAGGAGAAAAAGATGATATTTCCATGTGCAAAGTTGTGACAAAAACATCTTAACATTATCTGCAATGTTATAATGTTGGGCATAAATACCAAGTATGTCAAAAGTATAATCCAATCATTGTATATGACATATTAGTTCATTTGGTCAAAATGCTTGTTAAGTAAAACATTTTTGCCGTAATGATCAAAGTATTCTCCTCAAGATGGTGATAACCCCTTTCAACTTCGTAGGGGGACACATAATGGAGTATGCTCCATTGAATCTTTAAATGTCTGTGCCATACCTATATGTTTTTAAGTGTGTTTATATATGTGTATGTGGTGACGTTGCATAAGACGACTTTTAAGTCTACACTTAAACCCATGCATCATTCAAAACCCATCTATCATTAATCGTTAATCGTGATGTCCTTTGGAATATGCTGAGTTCACTTGGTTGTCCACCCATTTTCATGAATATGCTCATGGAACTGCATCGTAATATTAAAGCGTGTGTAACCCTCAAGTGGAACTTTCTGAAAAGATATCCATAAACAATGGTGTGAAACAGGGTGACATTCTTGCTACTACATCATTTTCAATCTGTTTTGCTGTTGTACTCTCAAGCATTTCGTGATTGCAACATTGGAATTGGCCTTCGTTTGAGAACCTCAGGCAAAGTATTTAACCTAAGAAAGTTCAATACAACTTCCAAAGTTTCCAGACTTTAGTACGCAAGTTACTATATGCTGATGATGCAGATTTTGTTGCACACTCACAACACAATATGCAAACTTTGATGGAAAGATTTTCAAATGCATCCTCTACCTTTGGTCTCACAATAAACCTCAACAAAACGCCTGATACCACTGTTCTGCAGAGAACTGGCTGTAAAAGCATTGAAAACATGCTGATCAAAAACCAGATGCACTGGGCCAGACACTTAGTCCGCATGGACAACAGTAGATTACCAAAGCAACTATTTTACGGAGAATTGTCTCAGAGTAAACACCCTAGGCACAAGCAAAAAAAACAATTTAAAGATTGTGTGAAGAAAAACCTTAAGGAGTTACAGTTGGATGTTGGAAACTGGGAGAATCTAGCTGGCGACCATACTAAGTGGCATAATGCTGTTGTTGACGGGTGCGTAAAAGCAGAGGAAAAGAATCTTGTGTGCTCTGCTTTGAAACCTGAATTGAGAAAAGGCATTGATAGATGCTTGGATGGTAACACAGTAAATTGGAAGTGTGAGTCATGTGATTGAATTCTTTTATCCAAAGTCGGTTATGTTAACCATAGGAAATCACATGAGACACATTCACACACTCTGCCATTACCACAGCCTGGTACTTGTGTTATCTGTGCCAAAGTTTACGAGTCAACTACTGGACTGAAGAGACACATGGTCACTCAGAAAAGCAAATATTCCACAGCAAGATCGAATCAACCCTGTGAGGACACTAGAGTACGTTTGCCATCTTTGTTCCAGACCTTGTAAAACAGCTGCTGGCCTAAAGTCCCATCCCCACAGCCATACGAGAAGATATAGTAATGATGGAAACATAAACATTGATGTACAAGATGGTGATCATCTGTGAAGATGAAGCAATTAACATGTGGCGACGTTGCATAAGACGACTTTTAAGTCTACACTTAAAACCATGTATCATTCAAAAGCAAACAATTGTTAAAGGGCTCTTTAATTATCAAAGTTTTTTTGCAGAAAACCTTTACAGCATTGGTCAAAATGGTTTATCACCTGGAATCTGTAGACGAGCTAACTTGCACAGATGACTCTCCATGATGAGTCTTAGGGTTACAAGTTCGAATCTCCTCAGTTTCCTCTTGGCACACCTACATGATTTATTCTATATACTAGTATGTTAAGAACACACTTATATTTAGACAATGACGATGGCCTGGCTTGAGTCCAATAATGAATTGCATTTCTTGAAATGTCCTCCGCGTTTTTTGCAAAATCTGGGCTAATGAAGTAGTATGTATACATACATGTGCGGTGTCATCTATCTGACTAATTTGCCTCTTCAGGTGTGCTGTTTCCCTAGCCACTTGTAAAGTTTTGTGGCCTGAATCAGTACGATCACTGAAACATAACATATGCAAATAAACAAGTCTACAGTCAGCTTAGGCTAATACACAAGACCATATCGATAACCCAAGTATCAGTCGACAAGATCTTGAAGAAACGACCAAAGGGGCCATTATGACAACCTAACGACTGACCAAGAAGCCGTTTGCATATAACACCAGTAAATGAGAAACTATTGCTAACCTTGCCTCTGTATACCATTAAGACATCTGTTAGACGATCAATGTAACAGTCCTTAATCGCTTACCTTTGAAGGGTATGGGGACAGAAACTGAGCACGATATGGATGTGACAGCGAAAGCCAGCCGATTCAACTTGCTTCACTTTTAACAGAAATAACCGCCAAGTCACTGAAACTCAGTACGAAACCAAAGAGACATTTTAATTATCTTTCAAACGCTTATACCCAAACTTGGTTTATTGTAATTCCAAGCAGAACAACAAATCCTTCCTTTGCAAGAAATTCAAAAAGACAGCCATTATTGATGACAGCAACAACAGGACATTCTGTGCAAACTGCGCATGGCCAAATTGCACAATATTTTTGTAGATCATGTGATTTTTCCCGCCAGATATGAAATATTCAAAACACGTCTTTTGACCAAAACACCTGACATATGACCCCGTAGTTACGAGTTTTGTTGAAAATTGCGTAGATAGGTTTGTTAAGTTGCCTGACAGATTGAATCATATGGCAAGGTGAGTTTTTATGATGAGACGTTACTTTTCTTCATTGGAGAGGTTTTATGCTGGTAATCCCGGGGTCAACATTGCATGAGCTCCTTTTGTGTCGTTTGGTGCACCGTGCAGTCGTATCGGCTCTGCACAGTTTTCGAGCTTCACGATAGCACTTTTTGTTGGAGCCTGGCCCAAGAAGTTAAGAACATGTTTTGTGCACAGGCTCATACAAAGGGGGTTATTTTTGAGTAACTGTTAACTGTAATAGCATCTCACGTTCAGATAATAGTTTCACCCAGTCGCTTGGCTACGAGGAGCCAGGATGCATGTGGAGGCACTTACCCCTCCACTTTTGGCTAAAGATGGTCCTCAGGATTCCTTTAGCGCTCTCTTTTATAGAGTAATTGTACCAAATATTCAAAGTCCTTTGTCACTAGTGGTAAGTATGGTATTCAGATCCCCTTGCCGTCCTCACTTTTTTACCCTGGTCATGCCAAAGTTCCACCAGTTTAGATGGTTTCTCCACAGTCTATAGTTGGCTATCTTGTTTCATGTTTTCAAATATAGCTTGTTCTGAAGTAAATAGTGTGGTTGTTGGTCTCTGTTTGTTTGCTTTTTACACGAAATTTGTAGGGGTGGATAGATTACACGAAATATACATTTTTTGTGCACAACAGGGTTGTACCAAAAGGTAATTGGTTTGTCATTCCATAACTTGAATTGTTAGTTCATGAAAGGTGTTTTTTGGTCTTTTTTTTGGGGGGGGGGAGAGGGGGTGTATTTCTATCTCATGTAAGTACATAAAACTAGATTAAGCTTTTCATTGGCATCCTTTATTGTGTTAAATCAAAGTCTTAATAATCATGTAAAAATTAATATAGGAGTATTGGTATCATCAGCTTTTTATTTACTGTCAAGTAAAATTATAAGCAGATCTCAAAGCAAGATCTGTTTTAGACAAGATCTGGTAATCTTTCAAGACTGCCAGACTTTGTCTTTGGTGTTCTTGTAAATTTCCCATTTACAGTATTCCTTCTTTGGTTGCTACTTCCAGCATAACATTCACCCTGGACTTTAAAGGCTTTTCTGCCAGTATCTTTCACCGCTAATAATAGTATAATAAGAGAATTGTAACATTTTTCCAGAATTGGGAGACACATGAGCAACTGGCTCAGGCACAGATCCATGGATAGTTGGAGATGGGGCTGAAATTGGGGCTCTGAATGCATGGTCCCCAGGAAGTTTTGCATTGTTATGGTCTTCAGATTACCGGAAAACACCCTTGCAGTTACTATTTCTCATTTAATTGAACCTTAACGTGTTGCAAAATTCACTTCTTATAATAGGGGTTTATAAATTTATTTTGTATTCACTGGCATGTATAGAATGCCCAGTTCCTCAGAATGCCCTGGCTTTGATAGCCATGGATAAAGTTGGTCCAAATTTGGCATGAATCATTGAACAATGAACCAACCAGAGTATATCTAACCGAGTACTAATGTGCATTATCAGCATGGAGTGGGTACAGGGTTTATTTTAAGGATTTTTTATCATTGCACATATTTTGGTAAATTTTGATAATGTGGGCGTTGTCTTCCTAA
>JANTCA010003395.1:0-10794 GCA_024741275.1 Chironex yamaguchii | reverse complement strand
ATTATTATTATTATTATTATTATTATTATTATTATTATTATTATTATTATTATTATTATTATTATTATTATTATTTAACAAGATTGCAAATGCAATATTGATTAATAAAAAACAGACCTTCGTCAAGAATGCATCACAACTTCTTGCTTATATCTTGTAAGCTGTTTCCTGTTGATACTTCCAGCTCCCGTTTTCAACAGCAAAAGACTGTAATTAATCTGCTCAAAATATTGAAATGTGTATTTTTAGTTTTGTGAGCAACAGGTAACTAAAACTTTTTTGTGTACATTCAGAGCCTTTTGTACTAAGCTCTGCTTGTTTGCATGCGTTCTGAAACATCTTTTAGTTATCTTGTAGATTTGTTGAAAGTAAACAATAATGTTATAATGGAATCAAAGCCATAGCAATATCTCCTATCTCTAAGTCAAAAACGGAGGAGGACTAAGGACAAGGAGATCGTACACAATTGCACAAGCATACGAACTTCAACTATTATGTAATCTTTAAGAGGAAAGACAAAGCTGTAATGTGAATACCATTGTTTTGGCGATGAACAATGTCGAAAGCATTTTGTAGGTCATGAAACATGACGCAATCAAATTGAAAAAATTCAAATTACCAACGACACGATTGTTATTTTGGTGACATCTTGAGAGAAATTATTAGACAAGACATCATTACAGTAGTATTTTAGTACAATGCATCACAAGGATAGAAGCAAGTGAAAAGGTGTAAGAATGGTAACTAGTAATTAACAAAGCTGTGCTTATTGAATATCCCAAAGTGGGACCTACTGATAAATCAGGAAACTAAAAGAGAAATAAAAGTGTAGTCTTTTGGCTGTTGTTAGTATAGGTTGGTGAAAAGAATAAAAGAAAAAGAAATACAAATTAGGGTTATTTCCCTTTCATATATATTGGCTAATTTCATCTGCATTTCAGTACCCTTTAGGCCCTCTCTCTATCATTACTGGCATTACATATAGGCCCATTCATATTGAAATATTTTTTATCGTTCCGTTTCGCATATCATTAGTAGATATTTTCCTGTGGTATGTACGTTTTTATGCTACCAGAATTTACGACTACCGTTTACCACAAACTATACAAAATCTTACACTGAAATTAGCTATATCATACCGTAATATTGTCAAGTAGGTGTGTTCTCTGTTCAGATAAGTTTGCATCAGCAGGAGTGAATTTCGCCTCCAGACAATGTTGTCGAGATGCCATTTTCTTTTAAAACGTTTTCATTTAAATATTTAATATTACATAAATATCAGACCTTGATCAGACCATTTTCATCCAATGGATAAGATCATTTTAAACGCTTCAGAATTAGTGGTATTATATATAGGCATATACATATTGAAATATTTTCTTATCGTTCTGTGTTGCATATCATTAGTGGGTATTCCCCTTTGCTATGTTCTTACCAGGTTCGCATCATAGTGATGCAATGTAGTTGGGAAATTCTCTTGTTTATGTTCTAAAATTAGGATTTTCCCAGCATTATCTAAGCCACGTCATAAGTTAATCATTTCATTTTCTGCTATTTATATAGTTTTACATTGTTTTACCTGACGTCTTACAGTGAAGAAAAGACAGAATTTATGGATTAATTAGTTACCTGAGCCAAGAAGGCTGGATAGAAGAATACGAGCTCTTTGTATCTTCTTTGCAGTTTTGAAAATGTTATCTAAACACAGTGAAAAGAATTTTTTCTCCTGTTTCACTGTTTTGTTTTGAGATAAAACAACAAACGGAGTGAAGAAAGATACAGAAAATGCCGAAAGACGAAGTGAAAAAAGTTTTGAAATCAAAACTATCGAAGAGATTGGGGAAAAGAAACATGGGCAAAAGGATTGCTTTCCTCATCCAACAACAATTCAAACATAAGATTTTGCTCGTTTTGTAAGAAAAATATAGCTCCTGACAAATCAGAGCTCCTCGGACATACAACGTCTGCAGTTCATATTCAAAATGCAAAAACTGTTGAAAGAATGCAAACAATCACATCATTTATTATGTCAAAGAATTCTATGTGATAAAGGCAGAACTAAATGTTGCTGCCTTGGTTGCTCGACAGAATGTGTCTTTCAATATTCTGGATTCGCTTCTACAAGCATTTAATGTTATTGCTGACGATCCCAAAGGTGTGAAGGAAGTGATTTGTAACCAAACCAAAGGCGCATATTTGTTAACTAAATGTCTATCGATCTATGACATGAATAACTATTAGCAGTTTTTTTATTCCCTTGTGATAAATCTACAGATATCATAAAGAAGAAAGTTTCTGCGTCAATGCTGTTACCTGGACAAGCATGCATGTCAGTCAATCATTTGATCTGATCGTCTTATCCCAATTAAAGAAGGAAATCCAGATTGTCTTTTCAATTGTCTCCAAGAAAGTTCGGAATGTCGACAGGTAGTAGGGTATGCCTCTGATGGTGAAAACGTGATGCAAGGCCACAATGTTTTTGTGCTCACAAGAATGACAACTGCGGGTTCAAAATTAATCATCTTGAAATGCTGCTGCCACACGTTCCATCTAGTTACAGAAAATTATCAAAAAAAGCTGAACATGTAATTCAAGGCGTGTAGAATTATTTTAAATTGTCACCAAACAGGTGAAAATGTTTGATTCAATTTCAAAAATTCGTTAAAGTGGCTATTCACACGATTCTCAAACCCTACCAGACCCGATGGCTGTCAGTTGTTACATAAATTCAAAGAATTCTAAAGCAGTGGCCTGCACATTTACCACAGACCGAAAAAATACTGTCTGTTATAAAATTACCATACGTGAGAACCACTTTCAAGTTTTCATAATTTGTCCTTGGGGATCAGACAGACCTGAATGTTTTGTTTCAATCAAGTAGCTTTCAGCTGCATCTACTGTTATGCGAGTAAAGTATCTTGCGGAAAAAAGCATAAAAATTCCATGAAGATTGATTCACAAGTAACATTGGCTAATATAAATGCCAATGACAAGAGTGAATGGGTTCCACCCGAGGATGTGTTTCCCGGCTACATGGCATTTGAAACAGTAAACGAAATGCTTCCCCATAAACAGAACATGCCAAGAAAGGTACAAGCAAGCCATCTGTCAGATCCACATTAAGATACAAATGGCTATCTTTTGCTGTCGGCTCTTCAATACGCGAGCCATTCAAGACTTCTAGAAGATGTTTCAATCCAGTCTTCAGGTGTGCTTGCCAAAGGTCTTTCTCGAATTATTAACAGAGAAAGGCAGTCTCTACGAATTGACAATACAGTCAAAAACGGCGGTTGGGAAGAGAAAACTCTCATCCAGTTTTGGCAAGGTATGCAGACGATTTCGTCATACTAAACATTAGCAACGTTCATGCTTGAACTCAACGCTCTTCCACAAAGCACTGCTAATGTTAAAAGCACATTCTTAAAATTAAATGCCAACAAAACATAGATACGAAACTCCTTTTCTGTAAACACCTTGCAGGGCACTTTAAGGTTCAGTGCATGCTTCAAATCAACATTCAAGGCGAAAACAAGACTCACAGCCCTGCATGAAACGCCAGTTCAAGCTATATGTCTCGTTTTCGTGAAGAAAGCTCATTCTTTGCTCTTGAGGATGACTTTGAGTCATGGGTTACGTTTAGACTGTCTCTTCTATATGGCTTGCTTTGTTATTATATTCTCTAGTTATGTTACAAGTGTTTTCGTTTACCATGGACTATTTGCCCCAAATACTTTATATTCCCTTTCTTTCCCCCTCATTTCCCACATTACCCCGTAGATTTGCCCTGCCCCCCTACAAATTGGTCATTTCCTCTACAGTCGGGGATTTCCCGTACGAAAACACTTTCTACTTCAGTTAGATTTTTCGAAGGCATTAATTGACAACTTCGACAATCCAGAAGAAACTACAAAATTCCATTAATGAACTCTTGCGAATCCTCGACTTACCAATACATAAAAAGGCATCGTTTTATCAATACGAATATGATACTACTTCATGACATGGAGAAAAAACCCGAACTTTCTTACAAATTTTCTGTCTAATTTTACAGTCAATTATTTTATACAGAAGTCATTAATAAGAAAGCATTACTCAGCTGGTAAAAAAATTAAGAAAGTTTAGTACTGCGTTTTTGCAATCGAAAAAAGTTAGAATTTTCAATGTGTTTATCAAAAAGACGTTTTTATGCTGACATTCACCATACACTATACGGAATCTGACAATGCAATTGGCCATATCACACAGTAATATTATCAAGTAGATGTATTCTATGTTCAGATAAATTTGCATCAATAGGCGTGAATTTCACTTCCACACTATTTTGTCTAGGTTTCATTTTCTTTTTGAATGTTTTCATAAAAATTACTTGTAAAAATTTTGTATTATGTACACTTGACAGAACGGTGTTCATAAATCGAAAAAGATCATTTTCATATATCCAATGAGAACACTTTTCATATGCCCGATCAGACAGTTCCATGCAAACCATTTTGTATACCTGACTAGGCCAATTGTATATATATACCAGGGTAGACCATTTTCATGCATTTGATCAGACCATTCGTGGAGCGAATAGGATTTAGGTACCCTCATTCGAGAATCTTCCATTGCGTCACTGCGTATGCATCACACTGATAACGGGTAGTACAAAGTATCCATGCTTTCTTGTCTTACTTGAGACTTTAACAGTAAGCAAACGATGTGAACTTTCACATATGATTCATAACTGAGTCATCCGTTTGCGAAAAGTATGTAGCGGCTAGTTCTGGCATGGGTCACGTTCGAATACCTTGAATATACACGTCTGACAAGTGTGGCAACAATACATTTCTACAACTAGTAAGCGTTGTCATAGGCGCAACTGAATAGGCGTGCTGACCTAGTTGCCCAATAACTGTATTGTGACCAGTCAAAAATGTTTTAAATTCTCTAACGCAACTCCAACTTCCTCCCACACTTGTGAAGCTGCTACGTTCCGTAGGCGTGTCGTTTCCACAAGTCTGCTAAATATTTAAAGATAACCCTGGGTCGTAGCATATTTTTATCTTCTATGCTTTAATGTACCAGCCTACTGATTTCTGAACATTGTAAACGAAATTCCTTAGTTTATAAGATTGACGGATTCTCTTTTAACAATAATTGTGGTTTTAACTTAATATACGTTATCACCAAGATAACTACAAACCACAAAGTTTTACGTAGAAGTAGCAATGAAGTAGGGAACAAACTGAAGTTTCATATCCTTAGCATAAACGGTGTATGTTAGCTTCATGGTCTTTGCACGCAAGCGCTAACATTCACTAAGAAACAAACAATACTTTCACGCGGCAAATTACCGTATGTACTTTTTGGGAGTAACTTCAATTTGACAAGTTTTTCAAAATGGCACCGAATAAAAGGCGCAGGTCAAAGCAACTGGCAACGTTTGATGGAGGATCATGTGATCAGCTACTTTTCTTCTTTTCCACCTGATTCCCTGTGAAACAATAAAACATTACAATAACTTTAATGGCATTTACGAGAAGTGTCAATCTTAATTTTCTTCTCGATGTCACTGCTTACACAAACCTTTCGGTAAACACAGTCCAAACACTTAGAACATATACAGAATGCGCCCGTAAAGAAACAACGTTGGATAACACAAGTTCTAAACAGAGTAAACTCTCGAGAACTTGAACCTTCAAGGGATCAATAAAAATGGTTTGGGCTAGCGAATGTTCGAGTTATCGAGGCTCTCAATAACTCGAACTTTAGGAAAAGTAGCTGGTAGAAGGTTTTTCGTGTAAATAACAATAAAACAAAAGAATATATAAAGCAAAACAAAATAATATATAAGGCAAAACAAAAGAATATATAAGGCAAAACAAAAGAATATACAAGGCAAAACAAAACAATATATAAGGCAAAACAAAACAATATACAAGGCAAAACAAAACAATATATAAGGCAAAACAAAAGAATATATAAGGCAAAACAAATGTATATATAAGGCAAAACAAATGAATATATAAGGCAAAACAAATGAATATATAGGGCAAAACAAAACAATATTTAAGGCAAAACAATATACAAGGCAAAACAAAAGAATATATAAGGCATAACAAATGAATATATAAGGCAAAACAAAAGAATATATCAGGCAAAACGAAAGATATATGATATATGATATATGAAATATCAGTAGAAGGCTCTCCACTAAAAGAAGGTTCTAATGTCACTCTGTTTATATTTCAAGGTCAAATCCTTTTCTGCTATTGCAGTAATTATTCAGATTTCGTTGAATTTCTCAGCAATTTGTGCTGAAAACCATGTATTTATGTACGACCTCCCGCGCATTTCACACATCGATTGCGTTTGGACAAACTGGCTCTTCCAAGACATCATCATCCTCACCATAATCTCTTTATCTATTAACAAAGGCTCCGCACTAAAGAGATTTTCGTCAGTAGAGAGGACATCATCGGCTGTTGTCCCATCAAAAAAAAATTCCGGAGCACAGACATTAAGTCTGCATACTTGTTCTTGTAGTTCCTTAAAAGTATCATCGTATCTCAGAGCTTGCTGCCCCTTCGAAATTCCAGGTTTTTCGAAACAAATGACAATGGCAGGGCTTCCATAGTGCACCCCCTAGTCCTTCGGTTGAAGCTTTGAGGCAGTGTTTGGTGGAATAAATATCAGTTCGATTGACTCTAGATGGTCGATAGTGGGACCCGTGGGACAATTATCCACAAGAAGGGCGATCCCTTTCTTTTCAGCTGTGAAACGTTGATTCATCGGACAAACCCACCCCTCGAAAAGTAGTGTCCAGCCAGCTTTTCTTCTGACTCCTATACCTGCTTGGTAAGTGTTTTACACCTTTAAAACACTGAGGTGACTTTGACAATGACAAAAATTGGCAACTACGTTGGCTGATGCAAGGCCAGTGAGATGGATCTGCCATGTTTCCCACAAACTTTTCTGCAAATTTTTTAGCTTTGGTTTTCAAACCCAGTACAGATACGGCCAAATTTGTGTAAGTCCCTTCTTTAAGTCACTGGCATTGAAAATGATTCCCTTGTTTCATCGCTCCAAAGACTTTATTTTTTCCTTTATCCAATTTGAAGGAGTATTTTTCGGAATGCTATACTTCTGAGCTACCTGACTTTCCAACTTTAACCTCCTTCAAAAAACTGTACTTTTCTTTGATTGATTTCGTTGTTCGTTTTCATTTGCCAAGAACTGTGGTCATCTTCCAAATATTTGAAAATCACGGACCTCACACACCAAAACAAAATTGAAAGAACAATTTATGCTTATAAGAACAAATGGATTTTCTCTACAAGCATCTAGCGGTCCTATTTACATTCTTTACTTTTCCGACTCTCACCAGATCACATAACAGCCCTTCGTTACAACCTTTTCTTAACCAAAGCTTTTTGTCTTCGACTCTCTCTGAAGAGGGTGCGACATTGGTACCCTATTATCGTTTATGTAATTTATGCTAATGCTATATTTGAGGGCTATTCTAGTAGTCAATGCAATCCATGATATAATATATTTGAAACATCGAGGACACCGTTAAAGATATCATCATGAAAATAACTCAACAGTAACGAACAACCGATCTCTCCCCAAACCACGATAACCTGAACCTATATCAAAGGGCACCATGTATACAAAGCGTCGTGGCGAACACTTCTGGGCATTTCAACCTAGAACCTTCTAGATCATTCTAAGGTGCAGTTATTGAGATGCAGAAGAATTAAAAGTTCCTTGCAGTTTGAATATAACGGGATTTCACAAATTTGTTTCAGTTTTAAAACAGCAACTGAATATGAAGGCAAAATACTAGTGTGACTCAAACTTCGTTGTTTTTTTGTTCTCACTATATAAAAAACCGACTTATCGTGAGAAAACAGCCCGCAAGGGAATTGAAAATAGTCCGAGTGACGAATGTTCGAGTTATTGGGGCGTTGGATTTATCGGGGGTATTTGTTTATGATAGTATTATCTTGGACCTGACCAGTTAAAGCTTTACAAATCTGTCCATGCAGGACTTACTATTCGAGCCTAGAATCTAATTCTGCGAGGAAACAAAAATTGCTATACAAGCTTCACTACAAAATCGAGCTGTCGATCTGGCACACATAGCAAAGGCCAAATAACTTTTGCAAAAAACTCTGGTTTCCAGATATTGCTAAGATTGTCAAGGAAACTATTGACTACTGTGTGCCTTGTCAAGTTTATGAAAGATGCAACCCTCCAGAACCGTTGCATGTGACGGAGATGCCAAACAGTCCATGGCAGATGATACACGCACACTTACAAAAACCATTGCCGTCTGGGGAGTATCTACCTGTCGGAATTAACAAATACTACTTCCAGAGGTTGAAGATGTCCGTTTTACCAAAGCTTCGACCGTGATACCAAACCTCGACAAGGTATGTGCCACTCTTGGCAAACTGTACACACATACCACTGATAATGGCTTTCCATTTAACAGTGCTAAGTACAAAAACTACATAACTGCTTTTTGAATTATTAGACATTCCTTGCCACTGAAATGGCCATAAACGAAGGCTAAAGTAGTTAAGGTTTAATCAGCTGGTGGGAAAAGTACGTAGAACAGCTGCACTTGGAGGAAGTTTTGGCAGCAGGAGTTCAATCCATTTCTGTTACAATATCGTACCACATCTCACAGTAAAAAGATATCTCGTGCAAAGCTTCTGTTTAACGTTAGAGGTGAACTGCCTTCTCTAAAGGAGCAAAAATATAGTTGTCAGGCACAAAGAAGCCAGCAAAATTGAACTTTGTACCCGGCAATACAATACGACTTATGCTGACAAGAACAAACGAACATTACAGGAGAATAGTACAATAACTACTATTGTTCAGTCTAAGTTAATAACAATGGTTTTACTACAAACTGTTTTATCCGATCTGTCAACGCCCCCGTCCTACGTCCCCGATCGAATCACATTCACTTCCTTTGCCAGTCGAGAAGTAGGATGGGAGGAGATATTAAATAAAGACGGGGGCTTTCCCGCCAGAAAGACCACAATGATACACTCCGTGACCGAAGGAGAGCAAAAGCAAGTGATTCAAAAGTGAGAGATCATGTACTTGTAAAACAAGACCAAAAAAACTAATTAATTCCGACATTTAACACCTTACATCATTACAGACAGAACTAAATCACCAGTTACAGCTAACGTGTTACACAAAATGTCTCACAATTTACCAACAGACATTGATCAAAAGGACAGGACAGATGGAACATATATTTGGTGTTATTTTTGTTCTATAGTTCTAGAGATATCCCTCTGGTGCGTTTAGCCGCTTTATGAAAGCTGTAAGTTAATAACAAAATTGTTATTGCAAGGGAACATAAATATGCTCCTCCACGTTTGCAAATACAACATGTCCAAGGAAGCTAATTCTGTCAAAGATTGATTTTTTTCCTTTTGCTTTTCATAATTTTCTTTTCCTCTTCCTCCGCTAAGTGACGGCGTATAGCATCTCTCCGAATAAGTTCAATGTCCTTTAAAACGTAAAAAGCAAAATAAAAAAAATCAACATGATACAAGTCCATAGCCAAATTGAGTCAGAGACTGATGACAACTTTAAAGACTGATCTCCACTCGACATTTTCTTTGATTACCCTTAAAAATTTCGCCGTCAAAAAAATCTCCCCACTTCCTAACAATTTCGTCGCTCTTTCGTCCTTAATTTTCAAAAATTCTCATGAATGCTCCAACACGTTTGTTGAAATGGGGCAAAAAATTCCGCTTACCAATCAGCTAGAACTTTCTACGGATAGAATCGTCGTAACCGACAATAGTTGAAATAAATTTTCGTCCTGCGACAATTTTCACAGCAGTGATAAGAAATACTATGCATGCGCGGTCGTAAACTTTTATGGCAAAGGTCATCAAAATTATCTAATGGAATCGGACATAAATACAGCTAAGCAAATCATCAACGCCGAAAAATATCGACCCTGATGAATGCCTCCAGATAACTATAAAAATAAGAAATATATCAACTAAAAACACTCTAAAGCAAAAGTGAACATTTAAATGACCAGGATTAAAACTGCTAATGTGAATATTCAAATGACCAGCAGTAATAGTGCTAATGTGAATAATCAAATAACCAGGAGTAATACTGGTAATGTGAATAATCAAATGACCAGCAGTAATAGTGCCAATGAGAATAATCAAATGACCAGGAGCAATACTGGTAATGTGAATATTCAAATGACCAAGAGTAATACTGCTAAAAGTAAATATTCAAATGACCAGCAGTAATAGTGCTAATGTGAATAATCAAATGACCAGGAGTAAAACTGCAAATGTGAA
Source organism: Chironex yamaguchii (assembly GCA_024741275.1). NCBI lineage: Eukaryota > Metazoa > Cnidaria > Cubozoa > Chirodropida > Chirodropidae > Chironex > Chironex yamaguchii. Next base: position 454 of record JANTCA010003395.1, on the reverse strand, counting down.
TAATCAAATGACTTGGAGTAATACTGGTAATGTGAATATTCAAATGACAAGGAGAAATACTGCTAAAGCGAATAGTCAAATGACCAGGAATAATACAATTGATGTCAATATTCAAATGATGAGGGGTAATACTGCTTATGTGAAATTTCAAATGACCAGGAGCAACACTGCTAATGCGAATATCCAAATGACTAGGAGAAATACTGCTAAAGCGAATAGTCAAATGACCAGGAATAATACACTTGATGTCAATATCCAAATGATGAGGGGTAATACTGCTTATGTGAAATTTCAAATGACCAGGAGCAACACTGCTAATGCGAATATCCAAATGACTAGGAGAAATACTGCTAAAGCGAATAGTCAAATGATCAGGCATAATACAGCTGATTTCAATATTCAAATGACGAGGAGTAATACTGCTAATGCGAATATTCAAATGACTAGGAGAAAT
>JANTCA010003394.1:0-10794 GCA_024741275.1 Chironex yamaguchii | reverse complement strand
TTGGGTTTCAGGAGGTGCAATTAATATGTCACGCACCTCTTGAGCAATCTCTGGCTGTAAGGACGAGACAATATATGTGAATCTGGTTGCCTGGGATGATATGTTTCTGGTTGTAAACTGGGATTCCACCTGGGCAAACCAGATAGTGGGGTCGTTGGGCCAAAACGGTGGAAGTTTTAAAGTAACATAGGATAACAACGGTGGCGCGGAAGTAGCTGAAGAACTGCAGGAAGTTGCGTCATCGGTCGCCATTTGAAAAAAAGAAATACGGTGGGACTTTGTGCAAGTCTATACAATTTTTGCTGCTAAAGCCAGCCAGACAAGACTACTGTTAACAAAAAAAATTGGCAGGAAAGAAAACTCATGCAAAGTCCAAACGTGATGTCCGTGGCTTGAGCTCCTTGTATTCACATCAGTGTCACCACTTGAAGGAAGAAGATGAATCCTTCTTAAATCTAACGGCTGACAACGGCAATGCGTAGAAACTCCCCAAAAGAGAACAAGTTTTTACCTCTGTACCACTTGTACTGGTTATATTTCACAAGAAAAGGGAATTTTATATATTTACAAAACGGATTTCGACATACATCATTTGCGTCAATTTAGAATAGGATTGAGCAAGGAAAAAATATTTTAGAATTAACTGCGTGGGTCACTACACCTACAACAGCACTTACAGGGTACCAAGGGGGTTAAGAATATCACTGAAGATATTTTGGTTTTTGGTAGCACGTGCAATGAGCTGACCGAGCACTTGACACCTGCCTCAAGAGACTAACAGACAAGGGACGTGTCTTGAACGGCTCCAAGTGCAGCTTTCTACAAACAAAACTTTTGATTTCTGGGCAAATATTTTCGGCAAAGGGAACCCAACCAGACCCCAAACGAGCAGAGGATTTTAATAATGCTACTGTGCTGACAAATATCCAGGACGTGTGAAGTTTGCTTGGCATGGCCAACTATAGCCAAGTCTCAATGACTAATGAAGTCAACTAGAGCAAAAATCATAATCCCGTAGTTAGATTGAACGTCTGTAGTTCACGGCTTACTACTGAAGTAACCACAAACAATGGGTCCCATTTAACAGTGATGAATTTAAGAATTAAATGTCACTGTTGGGTACGGATACATCCTGTCAATGCCCCCATGGTCTTAAGGTAACACTGATGTAGATTTCTTTATGCAGCTCCCTGCTAGAGCTATTCAAACAGCACAAACAGAAGGGAGGGTGTGGCAACAGGAATGATCTCGTTTTCTTTTACAATACAGATCAACGCCACACTGCACCACCAAAATTCCACCGGCAGAACGTCTGTTCAGCAGTTCAGTTCGTGGAAAGTTAACCGACATTAACAAGTAGACCGACTGTTAAGAGACGTAAAAAAGGCTGCATTAATGACCAAACGAAACAGCAGTACAACAAAGAGTAGAGTGACGTCAAAGACGAGTCATAGAGAGTGATAAAGCAGTCGGAGATTGTGTTGGTAAAACAGAAAAAAAACCCAAGCTAACCACACGTGGTGGTACCAACAAACCCGTACGTTGTTGTCGAAAGAGTTATTGCAGTAAATTGAGACTAACAGAATTTAAATCGCAATGTATTAAACTTCCAAGAATACAATACCCAGAAAATTGGGAATCTGTGTCTGACTAGAATGATTTACCAAGATACATATCCGAACACATACCTCAGACGTCAAGGTCAACATTCATCAGCGACAGTGAGGAGATGAAGTAGAAACCCACCTAAAAGATTCAGACATCACTCTGACTTACTGACGCGTTAAGAACGCTAAAAGAAAAGGGACGATGTAATCAAGTGACTCGTATTTGAAACTAGAGCCCCGACTCTTATGGTATTTTACACATATGCGTATGACTGTAAGCACTTTTGTACTTGTTTAGAGTTATGCCACATGGCTTGGATATACGTTTTCTTTATGTGTGCTAGACATCTGCTTTTATAAGTAGTTTTACCTATGTACATGGCTTCGCAATTAGCTGACAGTACACAATCTGTTATTTGCATATAATATCCCCAGTCTACAGATTTCGCCAACATCATACCCGAGTCAGTGCTGTCGAGTTTCTATAGATTTGATAATCTGCTTTGTCAGAAATTACAACTTGGTCGGTGCCACGATAACATCGATCGTTAACTGCCAAATCAGGGCCACCGAGTATTTTACTAGCATTTAACAATAAATGCAGAAGTGCACTATGGAGATCAAAACGTCAAAGAAATATCACTGCATCTAAAACACGCCCAATGTATTGTCCTGTAAACTTACATGAAAGGCAAAGCTTAGCAAACGACCGTCACAACAAAATTTTCACTTTCCATAGTATTCGCAGCCAAAAAGGGTGACCTTGGAAACCTAACAAAGCAATTCTACAATTTGTGGAAATAGTATGAAAGGGGTTAACGTGTCTACATAACCTTTTGCACTACAACAATCAAATTCAGGTCGGATTAATGGTTTCTTGAAAGCAATATATTGAACTTAACTATTCCCCGTGGAGACCATGGCACGCGGTCTTCTTTGTACCTCCAAGGCAATAACTTCGATTGTCGCTAATACCAAAGGCATTGTCCTCGAACAGAGGAAAATGCATCATGGAATGAAAAACATTCTTAATCAATTCAATTTGTTTCCTGTTTTAAGCTATACCTTTCGTTCCTCTGTTTAATCGCAGTCATATACTGGTCTACAATCTTTTCTTGCTACATAACCCATCATTCATGGTCTTGTCTTTTTAAATTTAATCTCCAACTCCCCTTTATTTTGAGTTTACATGGCTACTTGTCTTCTTCAGTGTTTTGAAACTTGGCTTAGTTTAAGTTCAAGAATATGAATACTAGGAATTAGCGATTGAAAATCAAATCAGACTGTCGCAAGAGAGACAACATAACATTAGATTTTCTTAACTATGATGTGTGCTTTTCCTCTGTGAAAATACAGCAGTCATGTCACGGGCCAAATAACAATGCCAACGACTGATACAAAATTGATAGAAAACTACTGCTCATTATGAATATCACCTATAGAACTAGGAGTCAACATCGTAAAACCACATACAGGTTTCGATGACCCTCGTAGTGAAAACCTCTTCCGCTAAACGGACCAGTGTTATTTCATGATCACTATCAAAGCTTTACTCGAAGGCACTTTACCAATTAGTATGATTTCTCTCGTCTTCAGAAACAACTTAAACCTCTCTTTGATTCGAGATATTGATGACGCATTGAATAATACGCTGTCACCTTTGACAAATGGAGTAGTTATGACCTCCTTCATCAAATAATCTTTTTTACCTATTTCAAAGTCACTATTTCTAGTGTGACTCCTGCATTCTTCAATAATGCCCCCAAACAATGCAAAATTACACGACAGAATTTGCAGTAGTTCCGATTTATGAGCACACTATGCAAGCAAAGAATCTTCTTCAAACGGGTATTGCTGGCCCTACAAGCAAGAGTTAGAGAGTGAAATATTGTTTAGCGGAAGAGACTTTCAGTGACGTCATTAAGTATATGCAGCAGATATACTCTGCTGCCCCACTGCCACGTACTTACCACTTTTGGGAGCACAGCACTCTCAAGGTTGGCTACTTAAAACTAATTAAGTGTCCTTATAACTTAGGTGAAGCATGTGCTTCCCAATTAAATAAATTACACTCCCTCGACTGAACTCAGTTTAATTAAATTTAATATAATGCTCACATATCTTACAATGTGCATGTCTGAATTTCGAAAAGTGACTGCTTCAGCCAATACCTACTTCAACGCGTTCATTTACATGTGAAAACCCCCTAATGACAACATTAAAAAGGATATTAGAGTAGGTCAGGTAGCAAAATTACACGTGTTTAATTGGAAGAAGCGAACTCCTGATAATCTACGATCAGACTAACGGAACACAACTTATACCAAGTATAAAAGATGCGGTTGACAGCAACTGAATGTCAGCCTTTAAGAATATACTAAAACATCAACAAGGCATACTTAAAATACGTGGGCAAAAGTAAAAATTGTTCGATCAAGGTTGGTAAATGCAAACATGAACTTACAAAGACATCACACAAAATATGCCCAACCTTGACCGAACAAAATCTATAACCGAAGCATACCTGCATAAAGCTCGTTCCCACATACCGATCACACGTCAGTCAGGCTCAATAGTTCAGTTTTGTGAACTGACGTCAATAGGCCCATAAACGTAAAGTGTGCCCCATCTCTAACGTCAGAGCAAGTGTAGGAGTGGTATAACGAGAAATCAAGTCGCAGCAACCGATGCCTGAAGAATTGAACCAGAGTCTCCCAGTTAAACAGACAGTGCAAGCCTACCTCGCCTCTTAGCTGACATGATCTCTGCATGTTCGTTCGTACATTGTAAAATCCCGGATACAAGCTCAGGGGTTTAAATATTTCGAACCACCTTTTTACGAGGCTTATAACCGAGAGGTGCTAGTAACTTGTTCTTGTTTGAACTTCGGGGCGGTGGGTATACAACTGGGGGATTTTACGGTAATCGGGCAAATCTTGTGCAAGGTCAATGCCGTTAGTGATAATCGAAAACTCTCCAAAGGAAATCAACAAAGTGAGCCAAAACTAGAAGCATATCTCGACGTTCCAAGGCCGGGCGCCCAATGCTACACGTTCAAACTTTCACAGACACCCCTCACCTTCGTTCCCACAAAACGCACCATCATCCTCCTTAACACTGATTAAGCCAAAGGTTAGAAAATAGCAGGCAGCTATGCAGACGATAAAGGGGAATTTAGGCCTTGTATCTTTTATGGAATGCCATTTAGGTAATAGAGTAATAAATACATACAGAAACGACAATTTAACAGTGAAAATTAGCTCTTTCAAACTTGTTACGACTTAAAAGGGGGAAAGCATTCAAGGATTGACATCAAAATCGGAAATTGACTGATCAGAAAAAGTACAGGTTAAATGAAAATGATTACATATTCATACATTCATTTATGTGTATGAAATTACGCGATTGCGTAATTATACGAAATGTGTCTGTGTTTAACGAATTCTTGATACTAACGATTTCCTTCTTTTTATATTCATCATAGTTGGGATGTATGGATCTTGCGCACATTGATATCATGTACCCCATACCATTCTTGCCAAGAGCAAGTAAAGTTTGCCTGACAACACAAAGTAATATACGCCGCTGGACACTAGCAATGTCTGGTGAAAATCCCTCTAAGGATGCGTGTATCTGGCTACGGGTTGTGGAACAGGCTCAACTTCCTAAATAAGTAAAAACAGGTCTATGCTCTTGGTTGTGAATTCATAAACGAGCCTTAAATTGCCAATAGCACATGATATAAGATTCAGTGTACTGTGTACACTGTCAGATACCATTTAATTTTTTCAGTTAATACACTGACACCAGTAGGTTGCGCGCATGGTAGACTAGAGCCAAATGAACTGCAGCAGTCATATCCCTGGGAAGAGGAAACTCGATCTATGGGTGATTCGACAGCATTGCATCTTGCCACGAGAGCTGCTCATTCTGTTTCGCATTTGCTGTATTCATAAACACCTTGTTTGAAAAACGAGTGGAAATATCCCAAATCTTGTTTGGTCAGGGGCCTTTCTATCGATGCCGCTACTGGGCATGAACCAATATTCGACAGGATTGCAAAAAGCGCTTTCAAATAAGCCTAAAAATGAAAAAATAAGAAAATGACTTGCTTGCGGGTCTTATGTGCATTTATCACTACAGGAACAGGAACGGAGTTCAATTCCTGGCCGACACCCGAGGAAGAATTAACATTACCTTTAAATATTCAGCAATTTGTCGAATTTTTTCTTTAGCATACTCGTTACCAAGCTTAGCTATTTTTGCCCAATTGACAGCCCCTTTTAGACATCCCTTCAAAAGTTTGGGAAATGAAAATATCCCCTTTAAACAAATACACCACAAAAAAGGCATTAATTTCAAACCAACGGCAAATGAGCTTAATTAAATTTACATCACCATTGATAACGTCCTTTCCATACACCATATTAAACGATTACAGGAAGCCAGGTTACCCTGACAGATTTTCTGATTTGCAGCTTCACTAAGCATGCTTTTTCTTTCTGCTTTTTCACCTGGTTATTGATCTGTATTTTAAGTACACACGATAGCTCTTTTCAAAAAGTAACTCATTAGTTTTCTTAGTCAGTACCTAAACATGTTCAATGTGGAAACTATTTCAATAACAGACCTGGGCGTGGCTCGTTGAACAGTAAGAAACCTCCCTGCAACACGCTACAGTTTCCAAAAGGTATGCTTTGTTCTTGTGGTTTCTCCGGTAGCAAAAACCCTAACTTTGAGATCAGCAATGGTTATTATAACAATCTGAAGTATTTAAAAGATCTGAGTTGCCATAAAGATTGCAGTATTAAGGGCCATTGTTGGGCCACAATTTACACAAGGCTCCAACCACGGGAGAGAGAGTAAAATTGAACAGTGAAGACGAGTCTTTAGCTTATGAAATTCTGATATGTCGCACTAATGCTGTTGAACGAAATACAAAGTCAAGCAGTTATTGTTGGGCTGCTATAACTGTAAGCACATTGCAAAGAGCACAAAATAGTACTGAGTTGAGCAGAATTCGTGGACGGTTGCAGTAGCAGGAATTGAATGGAACAAAATCGTATTGTTAAACTAAATCGTATTGCTGAAGTAAGCAAAATGAATACCTCCATACAGTATTTATTAGTATCTTACCTCCAACTGTGCTCGTCTTAACCGTACAAAGCTTTCGGCTCTGTTTCCGAAATAGCGTTTGGACGGGAATTCCAGATTTGCAACCTAGGCAGATACAAATTACCAACAAATACCAATATAAATAAACAACAAGATCGTTTGACAACTACAATAACTTCGTTAGTTTTCCCTCCCTTTCCACTGCACGGTTCGTTTCCCCTTCCCTTGTGCAATATTACAAATATGAAGCACTATTCGTGCATAATATCTATTTCGTCTCAAGCACCTTTCCTCGTGCACTTAAGCCAAACAAACTGCTACAAGTGAATTCTAGAACGTATAAAAGAGACTTCTGAAGACGTCCGAGATCAGTTTATAAGTTTCTCATGAATCTATTCGTTGAGCACACCCATACAAGTCCCTTGCGATCTCGTAAGAACGAACTACAGCATACCACGATCATTGAAAAATAGAGCCCTGTTTATAAGTTTTACGGCTAACAACAAAAGTCCCAACTAAGTGTGAAATAACAAAAATGCTGACATAATAGACAGAAAATAGAGTATCATCTCTGTTTTTCCAATGCTTCAAATTGATGCGAGGGAGAGCCAAACTTACACTCGCAAGGGATCATTACCGAAGTATATTCAGAATACGATTGCCACTTACCACAGGATATTCTGCTTTTAATTGTCGATGTAAATCCCGAAATCGACGATAACGACGATAGACTGACCACTGGTCGTCACCTAGAGATAGCTGTGGGAAGACAACGGAGATAAACACAGGCCCTTTAAACACACTCGTGTTACAAACAACATCAAAGACTATCGACGTCCATGACACGTAAGGTAATCTCACGCTGTTTGTTGGCCTAGTAAAAGAAAAGAGCATTTCTAAAAGAAAATTAAGGAGAGCAAACAGTACGAAGAACTCGCTCCAAAAGAAGGAGGGGCAACGGAAAAAGAAAAAGAGCAATGGAAAAGAAGGAACAAATGGAAATTGAAGAAGAATGACTAGGGAATAAAAGGATATAAAGGTAAACCTGCATCTGACCGATTACAAAAACGGGGACCACAGAATTGATGGATGACAAAAAAGGGGATAGGCAACCCCCCAAACATCTTTTAGCACGCAATTTTTTATTGAATACCTCTACTAAGCCGCATTGCCAAGGCAGTGGCCGGGAGGGGGGGAATGGAGTAAAACAAATACTTCTTATAATAGGACATAATTTGCAGCTACATGAAGTAAAACAAGCATCATGACATTTCACATCAAATTCAAAAATGAGTTTTCTGTTAAGTGTGCACAAAGCCAGGTAACATTTGAATCCAAGGTTTCAAAATTAATGAGCAGCTACTTGAGGAGCTACAGTGCTCAGACAAAGGTAACCAAAGAAGGCAGTAACATGTATATGAAAATGAAAGTTTCAAAACCTACTTTTATTTCAAACACGTGGTACGATCCTCGACCTAGGCCTCGAAGGATATAGCGGGGTATGGAGACTTTGATTTGATTACGCCGAAAAGTGTTGACCGAGGCTAAAAATCGATTGATAGGTGTCGGTGGTGGAGTTATCTCTGGCGGGCTGTCCTCATTAACAGATTCATCATCCTGTTAAAACCAAAAACAAAATAAAAACGTAAAAATAGCAACTATGACATCACCTGGACTAGAATATCAACGACTACTTTGCATGATGTCAAATGACAGCGCCAGAAAGTTGTCACGAGCTCGAGTCTCGAGGCATGTACTGGTTACATCGCTTTTATTTATGGCAGATAAGGTTCCTACGTATCAGTACATCTCAATGCTGCAAACTGTTTTTGCCCTAAACCCAACTCAGTTGTGGGTTTAAATTAATGAGCTAACGGCAATTTTAGGTGCATAACTGTTTACACGATATACTCCATTTTGAGATAATTTTTTTCTGTATATGACGAGACTGCAATGGCTGTCCACCTAGACAATGCACTAGAAAGTTCTGCTAAAAGACGGTTAACAACTTTACACTTATTTTCTGTAGCTAAATATGAGTATTGCACTTCCATCATATAACCAATTTTAGTCCACTTGTAAGAGCATCAAGCTATGTCATGGGCAAGGTGGGGAAGACATGGAGGCAGACTATAGGCAACTTTCTGGCTTTATCAGGAGCGCATCTGTGTTTGTGTCTCACGCTCTATAGATCAGTGGTTACGGAGGTCAACTAAATCAACAAAAGTCAGATCAGAAGAGATGCATCTCTGGAGCAATATATAGCTCCAAAAATGTACTTCTTAATTCAGGCATTGTAGAACAAAGGTACACAAAATGACTGCTGGAGCACCGATCATATAAGTAACACATAAGTAAGTAATGAAATCAAGCACTTACAGACCCCCTGACTCGCATCATCAGATCAGCTACTTCTGTGTCCGAGAGGCGGTCGCCACTGCGGCTATTAAGTGCCAAGCTCTATAAATATAAACACGAGTATAAGAAATTGCGCCGGTGTACAAGTACGTAGACGATGAATGTAGTGAGTTGCTTAGCTGAACATAATACATTATACTACATGTATTTCATTTTGCGAAGTCTAGGTTTAAACCAAAAACCTTTTGAAACAAACAGACATACAGACAGACAGACAGACAGACAGACGGACACAGAAAAAGAAAAAACAAAACTGTCATGGGACAAGAAAGTTCACAAGCTACATCTTACAAGAACCCAAAAGGCCAATACCTATTTTTCACTGATTAGATCAATTACAGGTGACAAGAAAAGACACAGCAGAAAAGGATGTATTCGGTGCAGTTTATAGACCCTGGTTCTGTTTTCCACTTGCTGACTCAAACGCTTAGTTATTTTGTTCATAGCATCATGCCACCTTGTCAACTGTTGGTGTTCTCTCATAGCGTAAGAGTTTGTACGATAGAAACTCCAGTTAATGACAAAACTACGAAATACAAATAGCACGCAATACAATGAAGTCTTTCTTTCCTATTTCAAAATTGAATACACCGATAAAGGTGGAGGTTTAAGTTTTCGGCCGCGTTGTTTTGTCTTTTTGTTTGTTCGTAAGCAACAACCTCAAAACCTAATTAAAAGACTTCGGGGAACTATTCACATTATGTCTAAGGTGTCACAAGGAACAAATACTTAGTTTTTGGTGGTGTCTGAATCACCGTCCGTATCCAACAATTTTGAAATGGCTCTTTATAACTGTAATGGGGAGTTTCTCGACACTTGCCTTAGATCTACCTCCAAAGGTAATATCAAAAGACAACAAAATCGAAAAAAAGTCCTCCTTTAAGCTTTATCACATGACACACGATTGGATCCAGATCCCATGATTCTTCTGGGCTGGGTCTGGTGGGTAAAGCAGGCCTTTGAAGGCAAAATGAGAATTGTACTGCTAACGAATATAACAACCAGGCTGATAATTTAGAAAAAGAGACATGAATTGAACATACCAAACACTTTGTTTTCTAAAAATTATTAGATTACGTTTTCCAACAGGTATATCAATTGCTACTCCATTTTGTGGTACTCTGACATGACAAATATATAAAACATTAGCAACTGAAAGTAATGTATGCCCCTAAAGTGCAGATTCTTAACAGTGCTACTAGATTTGAAAGATATCTCCTATGCTTATTGATCTGTATTCAGACTTTGTAAAGCTTATGATACTAAAGGATAATCAGTACATTCAGTAGCAAATTAATGTTTTGTTCCTTCATTTTCGTGATGTTTTGGTGAAAAACTGACACTAATTTGCTGACAACTTTTTACCGAAAAGCTACTTTTACTCGTCAGTACATTCGTTGCGACTCTTCTTGTCCGAAAAAGAGGAAAATCAACCTCATCAGAACACTTGCCCATAGAGCACTTTGTATCTGTTCAAAATCTAAATTGAATTCGGAACTAGGGGAAATAAAATCTATTCTCCTTAAAAACGAGTATCCAGAGGATGTTGTTTCCAGAATTCTTGGAGAAAAGATCAATGATTTTGCAACCGAAAAATCTTTTGGGCCTCAAAAATGTCCTGTATACTTAAAACTTCCTTGGCTAGGCAATGTTT
>JANTCA010003393.1:0-10794 GCA_024741275.1 Chironex yamaguchii | reverse complement strand
CATACCCGAGCCTTTTGATAATCAAATCATGGACCCTGCTGCTATAAATTTAGCACATTCCATACCCGAGCCTTTTGATAATCAAATCATGGAACCTGCTGATACGGGTTGACTTGGTCATTGTTTCAGCTCTCGTGTAGATGGGTCCTAACCTATCCCAATAACCTCCCCAAGAACATATGTCAATACCTCCACTGTATTTTAATTCTGGCTTAAGAAAGAATCAGTATGGTACCAACGTTTCGATGTATTTTATGAATAACAGTAATATACGGGGACTTCCAAATGCAAGAACGGCTATTACAAGAACACAGCTTAAAGATAGGGTGATATAACCAATCCACATTAATCATAAATACCCAACCTCGACCTCGATCTATTTTAGGTGCATACAAAATTAATGAATGACAACGCCTTTCTTACATCAGGATGACATACCGAGCTAGTTGTGTAATAGTATTTAAGTAGCACTAAATCATTACTACATGAATTTAAAGGAAACGATCAATCTGGCAGAAACCGTCAATCTGGTAGGCACCGTCAATTTGGCAGGTACCACCAATTTGGTAGACACCATCAATTTGGCAGCTACCACCAATTTAACAAACATAATCAATTTGACAGGCAACATCAATTTGGTAGACAACATGTGCTAAGATTCAATCCATTTTCAATTACAAATGAAAAGAGGAACAACAGTGAATATTGAAAAGCGTCGAAAACTCGGCCCAAAATTTTGTCAAATCACATGAAAGCTTGTCAAGTATACTAATCGTAAAAAGATTGATACAAAAACAAAACGATATGAGATCAAATTTTCAGAAACTTTTTGCCTCGTTACGACTTGGATAATTGAAGAATACTTTAATTTTAAGGTAACATTATGTGCTACAAATAACGAAAGCCTAAATAAATACTGCATTTGTTTATCAATAAAGTCACTATAAACAAAGCAAGTAAACTGTCATAAGTAACATCTCTGTCGTTTCAAGTTCCTAATTATTTCGCGTATATCAGAAGATTGAACATTAACAAAAAGTTTAAAACAAAAAGTTTTACATGTTAGAATTCTGTAATATTCAAGTAAGGGCCAAAACTAACACAAACAAAACTGGTACCCACCACCATCTTAATATGTTTTTCCAAAAGAGAAATACTGAATAGTTTTAAGGTATCAATACTGATATATGAGAAATCTCAATTTCTTGTCCATATTAAAGAGGATGGAGAAAATTTCCACTGTCCTGTATATTGCATGTAGAGTATACAAAGATTTTAGAGCATACAAAACAACTACACGATGTAATTGAAACGGATAGTTGAATTATCACTTGTTTTTACACATTAATTCAGGCTCGCAAAAAACGAACAACAAATGAACACCAAATTGTCAGTCAAAATAAGGTTTATAAGCAAAACTACTAGCATTCTCAAACAACATTTTAAGTTATCTTATCAAGGTAAAAAGCGCAATAGTGCTTCGTACGTATCATGGAAGAAGTTGACCGCTAAAATTTATTTAAACAGTTAAAAATAGAGCGATTGAGAATTGCAGCTGTTTCCTTCCTATTACTTTCTCGTTTGAAAATCACCCCCGTGCAGAATTTGATGGTGCATCCAAACGTAGGTTGGCAAACACTCATCAACATAATCCACTCGGAAAATATGATCAAGCATACGACAGGTATATTGGGCGAATTTTGTACTTTCCGTCATTGCACTCAAGATTGACGGTTGAGGTAGGATACTGCAGAAAACGAAAAATGAGCTTTGAAAAATCAAGTGCCAATGAGATGGAGGACAAGGCTGTTGGATCAGCACGAAGTCGTGTTCCTGAATTATCGTATCAGTTGGAGGATGCTTTTTCACGTTATCATATGAGCAGTCATGGAAATTTTGCTCACTTGAAGCGTAAATTGCGGTCTTCATCCTTGAAAAGAAGGAATGCCGTGTGTGAAGCAGATGAGCAGGAACGGATGAAAATCTCTATGTTTATATGGCAGCTGAATAGGCTGAAAAATCAATTGGAAAATGGAGTCATATCTACTATCGAGTACAACAGTTTTGTTGAAAGTTATCCTGGACCGAATGCGGACAAGATGTTCCTCGCAAAAGTAACTGACTATCTATAACGGACATGTGGTACCAGCAAATGGCTTGACTCTACCTTATTACCACGTTTTTGCATCCTAGGTCAGTAAGTGTGCTTGGTACTTAGACCGTAGACCATTTCATCTGTGTTAAACCTGCTTTAAACATAGCTGAGTCAACGAAGGAGCGCCTTAGCTTCTTTTCTTCGATCTTTCAATTTTCAATTGGTATGAAGGGTGCTTTTAACAAGGATAATAGCTTATATTTGTCAAATGATTCTTATGCACAAATATGACTGATATACCATCTTCAATATTGCTACATTGCCTGAAATGCACTAGGTCTTGCCATTAATGCGTTGAAATTGATTGTGGCATTATCACAGTGGCCATGAACTCTGTATTACGTTCAATTTGACAATATATATTCAGATTAATTTGGTGCTTTTTATTTTTCCTTGTCATGATACAATTTCGAATCTCAACATGAATTGAAACAATAAACCAACAGTGAAGGAAAAGGATAATAAGACATAAACATTGGAGACTGTTAACATAACAAGTAAACATCGGAGGAAAAAATAATCATGCTAAAAGTATTTGATGGTTGGGATCTAGAAGTTTGTACAAACTACATTGAAAGACATTAACGAAATGTACTTGTTTCTTATTATAGGCGAAACGTTGTTGGAGAGATATTTCGCTCGATAAACATAAGTATTTCGAAACGTAAAAAGAAGTTTTAAGCCATGTAATGCATGACATTTAAATTACAAGTGTAATACGTATTATGTGTTGAGTAATATTTCTCTACCAATCAGTTTAAGGAAAAACTGACTTCCATGAAAGGGTTTTCAGTGTTTTAGGTTTAAATGTCGAGGTAACCTAGACGTGTTGTATACATGGTTGATTGATACTTAAAAACTTGTTATTTTAGATTCTACGGTCTATGGTCTTCAGTTTGTTTAATCTAAACGATCCTTACTTATGAAAGTAAATAATGTTTTGATTCTGTCTGCAGTAGAACACTGCAGATCAGAACGAGCACTTCTGTCTTCTTACAAACTGTTTAACGCACTTTGACAACAGAAAGTATTCTTAAAACACAGATAAAGAGCAACTTTTTCGTGGCGTTCAAGTTAAATTTCTCACAATCAATCGCAAGATAACAGTAAATGGTCGCTGTTTTTAAAAGTTTAGAGTGTACCTAAGACTTTTTCTGTCGAGGAAATCTTGAATTTAGTGATCGGTACTATTGGAAGGTGATTTACTAGATATAAGACGCAGAAACAAATGCATGATTTTCCAAAACCAAGTTTCTAAGTAACAAATCAGTTATCATAATTCATATCCATAAACGAAAAAAATCCTACCAATCGATCAACTCCAATATGCTGAAAAAACAATGTTTATATACCCTAACGCTAGTGATTGATATTCTTTCTCAAAGGTTTGTAAGCCTATGTTTGAAGAAAATTTCGAAGTCAAGCAGCTGTCAACAAAATTACATTATCTCCCAAAATAGACGTAAAATTTTCAGAAATGTCTTCAATAATAATAGAAGTGAATGTCCTTCCTCCAGATCGAATCAGACAACAGGCTAAGTTTTTCAACTGACATAAAAATAAAGAAAGTAGTTCAACTATCTTAAGGAAGATAACTAATGCAATTAGAATAATAAAACATTGTAAGCCAAACTTTCAAAAACAACAGGCAGTTTCCTACTTACAGCATTGAACAAAATCCTTTTTATTAGCAAGCAAGACACTTGTCTCTAAGAAAACTTTGATAGCTGTTCTAAGTGTTATTAATTACAAGGACCTGCTGTATGATTATATTGACCATCTGAATAATGACCGATGACCTGCGATTATCAACTAAATTTGCAAGCGCGTGGTTGCTTTCTACTGTAACTCTGCAACGGCAAAGAGACAGCAAGCAGACATTGGGTATAACATGTGCAAATGCTGACATACCACAGAAATATCATTTTGCTGAAAAGAATGAACAAAAGAGGTTGCCAACCAAAACATTTGAAGTGTTTTTGTCAAAGCAGTACATCGTTTCCTTTTGCAGGTGTTCTTAGTTTAAAAAACTTTATCTCAGCCAATTTGCATACAATATTTTCAAATATACTGATAGCGATAATACAAAATTTTGCTATCAGCTAACTGTAGATACGTCTTGACAACCTAATCAAGTAAACAAATATATCAACTCAAACCTCTTCAGTTTAATACAAATGAGCTGGCTTAAGAAACAGAACATTTTGTGACACTATAGTCAAGCAAGCACAGTCAATAACCTCGATTCTCCTGGAAGAATTACCATGAAAACTCTGCAAAGATTTCAAACTAAAAGGAACAATTCTGCACGTTAACTTCTCTACGATGAGATAACAGGCACGATATAGGTTACTTTTTACTTTGCATTTTTCTTTTATTGATTTGGTATGAATTATAATCCGTTCATAAAACTGACTGACTACAAATGGTTTCTTCAGACGGTTTTTGGAGGGTAAAGCTAAGTTGCATAAGGTGAAGGTTTGAACATAAAAATCGCCAGATAGGAATCAAGCTTGCATAAGCAAAAATATGTTTCCTTAAAGCACAGCAGTACTATAATAGATTTTTAAATCGGCTACTAAATCACTTGTGGCCGACGTCATATGTACTAAAATGGCTAATTTAACTAAAATTCCTACAAACCCACTGGAAATGAGTCATTATATTAAGGTAAACAGCCACAAATATTATGCTTTATGTCACTAGAATCACTTCTCTATTTTATGGCTTTAAATATCCTTTCCTACCACCACGCCTCTGCTTTACTTCTATTTCTAACACATCTAGCTGTTACCTTTTTAAAATAGGATGTTTCTATGTTCCAATGTTTGTCGTAGTATCATGTCTGTGCCTGTTCATTCAAATTTAACTTTCACTCACTATCTTAACTTCTATAGAAAGAGGTGTGCAAGGGTAAGATTTGCAAATATACTATCTTAATCTGAAAAAGGCGTGTGCAGTCAGGAAAACTGATCTGTTAGCCACTCCTGGCAATTTGATGAAGCAATTGCAACTTTTGCTGAAGTGTTAAGGAGAAAATGATCTCTTCGCTAATGTTTGACTAATGGTGTCTTAATCCGACTGTACAATCCTACAATATCAATGATACCAACACATCAACAAGAGTATAGTCGATCGCTTAAATTGAAACCATTTGACACACTAACAACTCTAGCTCAACTACACACAATCTTCAAAATGCTTCAAATGAGTATTTTCTATAGATTCGCCTTATTGTTAACTACATCAAATGCTTCCTACCTCACGACAACCATTGTGTTAACACCAACCAATCTATCTCGATGCTTTACATAAAATTCTGTTTTTTAGAATGATTTGCATACACTTAAATTCGGTCGGGAAATTAACACGCCATTTCCTCTATAACTCGTTTCTGTATATGTAAAGAGTTTATTTGCGTTTGGATATGCAGACAAAATAATAAAATTCTACAAAATTC
The DNA here is from genome assembly GCA_024741275.1 of Chironex yamaguchii. Classification (NCBI taxonomy): domain Eukaryota; kingdom Metazoa; phylum Cnidaria; class Cubozoa; order Chirodropida; family Chirodropidae; genus Chironex; species Chironex yamaguchii. The sequence goes on along the minus strand of JANTCA010003393.1, from coordinate 5,179 downwards.
ATAATTAGCTCTTTGTTCATAGGTCAGTGAGTTTCATGCCCTATCATTTACTTTTGAGGAGAATGACACCCGTTCCAGCTTAGTACATAGTTTTGAAAAAAATATGCATTATTCCGTCAATAGAATTGTACTGTCCAATCCAGAATCTAATAGCTATATCGAGTAAGTGGTAGAGTCCAAAATTGTAAACACATACTTCTAGTTCTTGCATTAGGCTAGATAAATTCCATATCTATTAGACGCATGTAGACGGCCTCCAATGTGGTCAGAGCAAGCAACGTTCTGCCTCTGACATAGTAATGTTATTCCAACACACGTGTAGCGTAAAGAAAGGCGCAGTCGAGAAGATTCCGTTTCTGTCAAGAAGATGTCATTCGGATCCAAATAGTTATGTGGTGTCATCTCAACCTACCCAAAGAGTATTGACTCCCTGAAAGACCCACAGTATGTGGTATTACAAACTGTCGTGGCATAGCAAACTCCTGACGAGAGATTGAGGTTATTCTGACATGATAGCTCTCTAGTCTCGGTTATACACGGCCGTTGCCATTCACGTTATATCGCACAAATGTAGAACTTATTCTGATATAATAGCTCTCTAGTCTCGGTTATACACAGATTTGTCATTCACGTTATATCGCACAAATGTAGAGTTTATTCTGACATGATAGCTCTAATCTCGGTTATACACGGCCGTTGCCATTCACATTATATCGCACAAATGTAGAGTTTATTCTGACATGACAGCTCTAATCTCGGTTATACACGGCCGTTGCCATTCACGTTATATCGCACAAACGTAGAGGTCAGTCTGACATGATAGCTCTCTAATCCAGCGTACACAAGGCCGTTGCCGCTCACATTTTAAGGCACAAATGTAGAGGTTATTCTGACATGATAGCTCTGTTAATTTATATAACCACCATGGCAGGGTAAATGATGTTACAAGAAGGACAAGCGTATTTCAAAACGCGCAGTTTTGTTGCCTTGTAATTTGGAGGCTGGAAGGTAAGATTTTTCTAATATCGAGAGCCCTTATTGATACTGTCTACACAATTGTAGCCGGGTTGTTTCAGTTCTCAAATGTTAAGGCTATCTGGTAGACAAAATCTACTTGATACTGTGTAACGTGGACCTCGATCTAGGTCAATTCAGACAAATTCTAAGACCATGGCTAGAAGTGTAATTATTAACACGATGTAACAGCATGGATTCCAATTTGACCTTTCACTTAACCGCACAATATTTCATATTTATGTGGGAAAGGAACAAGATAACTCTAAATCAATGGTAATGGTTTACGTTTTACCATGATCATTATATTTTGATGAAACCTTACAAGCGTAATTATTTTTTATAACCCAGTTGATTTTCTGTCCGTTGGCTGATAAATTGTAATTTTCATGTCAGGTCACTTAATTTTATCCATGCTTTATAGTGCCTTTGATAGAACAATGATTAAACAAATATCACCACTGTCTAATACACGGAATTATCTTGAGGTAAGATGCAGAAAACAGTTGACATTTTGTTCTCTTTAGTTCGTAATAACACCAGTAAATCTCTTTGTCTCAGTTGGTTTAGAATTAGCTACATTAAAAAACAAGACAGAACACAGCTGAAAACCATCTCCCAAATACTAATAGATTTTAGTGCTTTTTATTTTGACAACTGAAGATCACCTTGAAATTTTGCGACAGAAATTCTAGTATGTTTATAGTGCAATGCTGCAAATTTTTAACACGATTCTCAAGTCTTTTACCACGAAAAAAAAATGTGCTATAGAAAATGTGATACATACGCTCCTCTGATAGTCATGTCTTGTGACTTCATAATTTTGATGGCTTGTATTTGTTGCCTTGCAAATATTTTTCCGTTCTATACATACATGACAGATGTATTATCTAATCCTCATTCTGTCGTATGTTTAAGGCCATATATGTTGAAAATTCGCAGATGGGTTATTCTCTTCCTCAAAAGGGCAGTAACATTCACGAATATATCTTTTATTAGTCATATAGAGGTCCCAGGACACTCATTTGAGAATCACCAAAATACCTCTACCAGACAATGTACAATGTGTTTCTAAAGTCAGAGAGGTCAGAATAGTAAGCTAGTTAGTGTTAGTCATTCAACAGTCCATAGGGCCATTGACTGTCTTAAGTGTCTAATCCTAGTAGATTTTACTTACGGAGTGAACGTAAATTTTACTTATGCTATGCTTATCTTCACTGTTAGTGCGACCAAGCAACCCTCGGTAAGGATGCCCTTTGCATAAGATAAAATTAAGTGACCCTCGGTAAGGATGCCTTTGCATAAGATAAAATTAAGTGACCCTCGGTAAAGATGCCCTTTGCATAAGATAAAATTAAGTGACCCTCGGTAAAGATGCCCTTTGCACCTTTGCGTAAGATAGCCACGGGTAGAGATTAACCTTGCTCGTTGTGGTCACGTATAAGCAGCTACATGCCAACACAGTAAGTGCACGATGTTTCATGTTCTAGAACTCTAGGACAACTCAATAGCTACAATCGACAGTTCTTCTATTAGAGTATAAAGAGAGATCACAATGTAACGAAAGAAACCAATGTAAATCTTTAACATCAGCAATAGAACCAACTTTGGCTCTTGAGAGTATCAACGTGTCATCAGTACGCTTTCACAGTTCGACGATCTAACTGGAAATCCCAAGACACCTTGGAAAATGTTCAGTTAACTTCCTAGTAAAAAGAAGAATGCTACTTACAGAATACATATTGGTTAAATGGACAGATTGTTCTAACTGTTGCCCATCCTTGTGACCTATTACCAACATCAACCCTGTATTTGAAACTCAACACGAGATTAACACAGGAGACACAAGACGAAGCTCTGAGTGCCATGAAACACGAGACGGCTCACCGTCTAGAGAGTATAACTGTGGAACTTTGGCAAGTCTTAAATAAGGTAACAAACGAGCTAAGAGCGTTCCGCATTAAAATGTTCCGAAGTCAGGGAACAGACAATCCTACTTCAAAAAGGCAACCTTACTGATTGTGACGACTAGAGATATTACCCTTGCTCAAATTGCTACCGAAATCATTACCAGGTTGATCTTGAATAGTAATAGTATTAGTACTAGTATTAGGCCTGTCTCAGTTGAAAAATCTGTTCCGGACAAAAACGGAAACAGAAAATCTCGATCAGTTGTTGAAGAATTGCCCAACCACAAGAAAAAAGGCTTTGACTGCGTTGACAAAAATGGAATGCTTCAGATTCTATTAGCAAATGGTATTCGTTATAAGATTGGTAAGGTGACAACAATTTGCTTTACTCGTGTCGCCTAAAGGCAAAACAGTCCTCCTTAACAACAATACAGGAGTCCTCCGTAAGATCAATACAGGAGTCCTCCATAACATCAAAAAAGGAGTCCTCCATAACATCCTTCAAAGCAATATGTTAACCTCTTACATTTTTACCACGTGCTTACAGTAAACACCAAAGATGATTTCTCCCTGTCGTAGTCTAACTGTCAAGCGTTGTCTAAGTAGAACACGTTCTAAAAAGGTCCTGCCTAAGCAGACGCCATCATATTCCGAAAAATCCAATAAAAATGCAGAACTGTTGCAAAAGACAGAAGAACCATCCCAAATAATTGTCTGCATATAAATGCAAATATAATTGTCCTATTCTACGGTGTAGATCCCTAGATATCAATAAAATCAGTAACGAGAAAAATTACAGATAAGATTCGCCCTGGCTGTTCATAAAGGCACAACGCAAAGAGCTCTACTTTATCATTCTATGGTATGTGAAAATGGGGCAAGTATCCACGCATTCAGTTAAATAGAAATTTGGTCGTATAAAAATGTCACCTCTTAAATGGCATTCGGATAACTTAGATTCAGGGAAGCGCCGTTTGGATAATGGAGGATGCACTGTCATTTATTATGAGTAACATACGTACATCATTGTACATATATGTACATGGCTTTTACTTTTGGTAGTGAAAGGTAATCTTCACTGTAAGTACATTCGAAGTATGTACATTCGAAGTAAGTACTATCCTTTACGAACCGCTGTGGAATATACACTGATCAACAAAATCCCCCGATTTTTATGGTGACTTTGATTTAAGAGGTGTATTTGACTAATTTGGGGTCACTGATGTCACAACTGGCATCGGTTTTTCTCTATCACTTCTAGTTTTTTTTCTATGACAATAGGTCAAATTTCATGGATACTATATTAATTAATTTAATTTAATTAACAAGTAATGGATTGAGAATGGCAAACGATTTCATCAGGATATGGGACACTGGGACATTCACATGATGGCTGGAGCACTCAAAGAGACTGTCCGGATATCCATCACCCTATAAAATCCTACAAAGGCGAGTCTGTTCGATAAAACACTAAGGCAAGACATGTGACTGATTCAAAAATTCTCCTGATGTACCTTTGAATAGTTAATATTTGGACATTTCAGCAAGAATCTGGAGAAATAAATTGGGAAAAATCCGGTTCTACTAATCTTCACCTGTTTACGACATTTACCGCTGGTGTTTAACATTGCAAGCAAATTACTTCAAACTTAATTTACTGGTTATGTCGGTGAAATTAAAAAAAATCTAGTTTGATGCTTTCATGGCAAAAACAACCGCGGCCAGTAAAAGTACAATTGCTCGTAATCCTGTAGTTGACCCGTTGCTAATAAATCTGTATTCTTCAAACGTGAGGAATGCTGATCCATTTTGCTATCGTTTTGATTTCTTTACCGTTACACATTACTTGCTAAAGTTGGTAGTATTTTTTCCTACTAGTTCCGCTAATTCAGTTGGAAGTAAAAAGGATATCTTTAAGCGCATTATATGGACTATCGCATAAACTGAATGATCCAATGTCCTGTGTATTTTAACTCAATGACATCAATAACCTACAAACATAAGGGCATCGGTCTCTAAAGAGATTCTTGTTATGATTTGCGTGATAAAAATGAAGAACAGTAACAAAGAAAACCTAAATCACTAATAAATTTTCATTATTTCTGATTATCAGCCCAAATCACTATCCTAAAATTAAAAAAATTAGTCGAGCTGTCTCAGCTCTTTCTACTCTACATATATATGTATATGTATATGTATATGTATATGTATATGTATATGTATATGTATATGTATATGTATATGTATATGTATAT
>JANTCA010003391.1:0-10796 GCA_024741275.1 Chironex yamaguchii | reverse complement strand
AGAGTCCCACCTATTCCTCTCCCAACCCTCCTCCTTTCTCATCCTGGACTTGGGACCAGGCAATGGCGGAGTTAATATCTTTACATGAATGTTCATGATGGCTTGGCTTAACACATGCATAATACTAAAACTAAAACTATTATTAACATTAAAAACATACATGTTGTTGTGACTGTTAGATTTATTGTTGACTACACAGTTCAAAGTCATTGTAAAATGTCACAGGCAAAGGAAGATTTCCAGTGGTAATTGGTGATAGCAATCTTTTAATTTTCAGAACGGATCCAACTTACGCCAATAAGGAATTTCCATAACACTATATTTGATTTGTAACATAACATGCTTAAGATTAATGAACATTTGCACAAGTTTAGTCCAAAGGAATGAAAAAATCGGAATTACAAAGCCAAGTGAGATTATCTGGTTTTTTGTGGTTTTTGACATTTAGCAGATCATATAAATCATTTTATTTGTTTTTTGTGTAGGTAACATTTTATGGTGATGAATTACCAACAGATAGGAGGGAAAATGTATTATACATCTGTAATCATCAGTGCTCAGGTATTACATATAACATTTATCTCGAACTTGACTTTGTGCAATGTAAAAAGGCTGTTGTAGTCTTTTGCCTTTCTTGCTGCATAAATATTGTCATTAGATAAATAACAACCATGACTTCTTGTTCTCACCCAGAATTTTGAGAACATCCACCAGGCTGCTTGTGATTTTTACAATTGTTCTTAGTACCCCCATTCACAAGAATTGTAATACCTCACATGAAAATCTCTTCTCTTGTTTCAAGACAGCTCACCAGATGAAAAATAGAAAAGCTCTGGGACGTGATGGGGTACCACCTGGGTTTGGAAACTCCTAAGGATTCTCCACAGATTCTGTAATGATGCATACAATGGCAACCAACCAAAAGAGTGGAGTATCTCAAGCATCATTCAAAGTGTCAAAAAAGTTAGGTGTCAAAGACAGACAGCTATAGAGGCATATCTCTCACTCAAATTGTCACAATGATCTATAGTTCTAGGCTTCAAAGTCAAATCAGACTAGTTATAGATACTGTACTATGTCCAAATTTGAATGGCTTTGGACAGATAAGAAGAGCAACTATAAGTGACATCTTTAACAATCTTTTTGTGGTACGAAACTTGAAAATCGCCTTGCAAATTTGCGACATTGCGCTAAAATCATACTTAAAAGCTTTTTTCGTCTGTCAGACTGTTCAGATACCTAGGTTGTTTTACAGACCTCAAGTGGATATGCTTGGAGTGCTTTAAACTCTTCTTGCAATATCTGGAAAGCAGATTAGAGAAAGCCACAAAGACAGAAGGCATTGCTTGAAATGATTATATTGAATAGTTTTGACCATTGGACTCTTTATGTTGCACAATCAAATAAACATGATGGGACTGACAATTAGTTGCTGTGCATGGTAGCAATGTATCATGGCATAAACATATCCGGAACAAGTCCCTGTACAGGCTCTTTTAGTCATGTGTCTCAGCAGGTAAACTTCTGTGAATACAGAGGCCAACACTAAAGGCAACTTTGGAGAGGAGGCAAATGTTTAACTCAAAATAGAAAACAGTTGTTGTTTTCCGTTGTATCATGACTGAGTAGGTTCATGGATCTTGGACTTGCTCTAATATTTATCATACATTCACTGCCTGCCAATTTTAACTTCGTTTTGTTGATGGTAAAGTTTGGAAACACTGAATTTTTTCATGCTAAGTAAAGATACCAAAGTTTTACATTTGAAATCAGCTGATAGTTTGGCATTTTGGCAAGATTATATATGCATCGTCAACATGTGATAAAGTTATGGTCTTGTACATTGATTATTAGTGTTAATTTATATAATATTCATGTTTGTTAATTAGGGTCAACTGTTGATTTATTTGACAAATCCACTTACTTGGAAGTTGACATCTGTAATTCAATATCATTCAATGTCTTTTCTGTTCTAGTTGATTGGGTGGTAACTGACCTGGTTGCCATCCGTCAAGGATCTCTTGGTAATATTCGATATGTTTTGAAGAGTGGCTTAAGATTTTTGCCATTGTATGGATTTTACTTTGCACAGGTATGGGAGCAATGTTGAAACATGAAGCACGTGTTGTGTTTGGATTACTGTGTATAAGCAGATTATTCTTTTTGTAAGGCATATACCTGATGATGTTTGTATAGTTTACTACTAGATTGTGACTGATGTAATCATTTGCTGCTGGATGTTTTGTTAATTCTGACTCAGCTGATCAGTTATTTAAAACGGAGTCTGCTAGAATCTGTTATTGAATATTTTGTTAGGTTGTTTGTTAAGTTGGTTTGTAGATAGTGAATATTTTGTTAAAATGGAAGGGGGAAATTCTTTATGCTATTTCAAGTGTTTCAATGTAAATCTAAATACACAAAAATAGTGTATCAGAAGATCTGGATGATGTGTGATTGGTCCAGAGACTGGAAGAGGTCTATTTATGTTTCCATCCCAAAGAAAGATGATATGAGAAAATGTGAAAACAATAGGACAATTACTCTCATCCCTCAAATGAATAATGTTCTGCTGAAAATTCTGCAAGCTCGTCTTGAGTCATATATGAAACAAGATTAATCAGAAGTCTAGGCAGGTTTTCGCAAAGGCAGAGGGACCAGAGATCAGATCTGCAATCTTAGTTGGATTCTACAAACAACAGGGGAATACCAGAAAGACGTGTACATGTGCTTTATTGATTACAGTAAAGCATTTGATTGTGTTGATCATGAGACATTGTGGAACTCACTGATCACTCTAGGCATCCCAAAGCACCTTGTTGTGTTGACGCAAAACTCGTACCAAAATCAAGAGGCCACTGTACGGACAATGTACAGATTGACAGACTGGTTTCCGATCGGGAAAGCAGTTCGACAAGGGTGCATCTTATCACCATATTTGTTTAATCTCTACACACAGATCATAATGATTAACATGGAGAGCGATAAAGATATTGATGTACATGTTGGCGGCTTGACCATGAACAACCTGTGGTATCCTGATGACACTACTCTCCTGGCAGAAACACCAGGAGATTTGACTGAACTGCTACAAATGGTCAAGAGTGAAAGTGCAAAGGCAGGTTTGCTAGTCAACATCAAGAAAATGAAGGTTATGACGACAACTTGCTTGGGGACATTTAAGATAGATGGCAAAGAAATTGAAGTGATATCGAGCTTTACCTTCCTTGATCCCAATGATCACACCAGAAAACGACAGTTCAGGAGAAATCAAGAGAAGACTCACACTTGGTAGAGCGGCTCTTACACGTCTGCTGCCATTGATGAAAAATCATGACATCTCATTTGGCACTAGAGTCAGGATGGTACAGAGCATGGTATTTTCAACAGCAACCAATGGGTGTGAGGCGTGGACAATGAAGAAACAGGATGAAAGAAGGATTGAAAGTTTTGAACTGTGGTGCTGGAGGCATCTGCTGCATATTCCCTGGACTGCCAAGTTTCCAATGAAAAAGTTCTGGAAAGAATCCAAACAGAACAATCCCTGCTAAACCAAGTTCATCACTGTAAGCTGAGTTATTTTAGACATATAATGAGGAAGCCAGAAAGCATTGAAAAGAACCTAATCCTTGGCAGGACGGAAGGGAGCAGAAGAAGGGGACGACCAAGAATTAGACTGCTGCAGAATGTTACAGTACTGACAAGGCTTTCTCTGTCAACATTGAAAGAAAAAGTGCTACACAGAAGAGGATGGTGAACAATTACCCATGAGGTCACCTGGGGACGTATGCGACCCGACAGATGAAGAAGAAGAAGACACAAAAATAAGTTTGAATAAAGAAAAGTAGGCCTTTTTAGGACCATAATGATTGACTAACAATCGGTTTTTGCTGTATCATGTTGCTGTCCAAGACTATGAGTCTCTTGTTGGAATATTAATATTGTACTTCATGTCAGTTTGAAGGTTGCACTGTAGTTGATTGACAAGTCTTCTTTAACTGTTCGGACCTCTTCTGTAACCACATTTGGGCTCCCAGAGATTCAGTCTATAGGTAATATTCCTGTGCTGGTGTATTGTATGACCAAAAACATTCTAGTTTTCTTTTCAAGGTTGTCTCACAGCCCCAGGCTTTTACACTGTATCCTTGTTTGTAAAGTGAATGGTTATTAGCCATTAAGTTGTTCACTTTTTGTCTGTTTAACACCTCCATTGTAACAACATTAACACAATAATGCTTACTTCAGATGTATACAGTTGACAGATGCCAAATCAATTGCCAAGAAATTTTGATTTTTGTTTTAAGAATATCGTTAGCAGCTTTCAAATTAAAATGCCAAGCTGCATACAAAATCACTGAGGAAATGTGTGACCTGGACTGATCCATGGTTCAAGGGCTGTTGTAGATATTACTTGTAGATGTCTGTGATATAGATAGTTGTAGATGTCTGTAATGTAAAAAAAAGACTCGGTTTGCCATGTATTTGTGTTAGCTGTAACAAGATTTTGATTTATATTATCATTAGGTTTGTCTATACCTAGGAGAAGCAAATTAAGTTACACTTTCTTAAACAGTAGTTGAAGCCTTGCTGATCTCATTACATTACTAAATAATCATCAAGACTGAATTTAAGGACCTGTTGGGCTACAAAATGGCTAGTCTGTAAATATTAAAAAGTCGCCTTGAAAATTTGCAACATTGTGCTAAAAACATACTACCTAAAAGCTTTTTTTTGTCTGACACTCTTCAGAGTATGAATCATCGGAAAGGAAAGTATATGTGTATGGCAACCCATTTATACGAAACATGTAACAAAACTAGCCAATAATAAACAAGAGTTCTTTGAGGAAAGATAACTGATTTGGCAACCGAAAAATCTTTTGGGCCTCAAAAATGTCCTATATACTTAAAGCTAGGCAATGTTTCTAACTGAATAGATACACAGCTGTAGTTAAGTGTTTCTCTGCTGTCAATCCAAGAATTGTTCTCAAGACTAGGAAGATCTTGCCATCCATTCACAAGGATTGTGTACCTACCACACACAAAATCTTAGTAGTGTATGAATTTCTGTGCCGATGTGAAGCTTGAGAACAGCCACCTCGTGCTTGCAAAGTGAAAATAAATAACCAAAACATGCAATTCTGCCATAGGCCAACATCTACTAGAAAATTGAGAATGTATAAGGACAAGAATTTTCAGATAACTGGCACAGCTAGATCGTCCTTTCATCATAGTATATTGGAGTCTGTCTATATCAAAACAAGAAAACCAGTACTCTGTAGGCAGAATGAGTTCGTTTTTTCACTTGGACTCTTCCAATAATGTTATATTTCTTCATTTTCTCTTTTTTGGTTTCCTTCCTTGTTTATGATTGGCTAGTTTTGCTACATGTTTCATATAAATAGGTTGCCATATACATATACTTTGCTTTCTGATGATTCATACTCTGAAAAGTGTCAGACGAAAAAAGCTTTTAAGTATGTTTTTAGCACAATGTAGCAAATTTTCAAGGCGATTTTCAAGTTTTTTACCGGAAAAAGGTTGTTTTATGATTAATTTAGGCAAAGAAAAAGTGTGTATGTGTAATTTACAAGAATTTAATGACGATATTTCCTGAGTGTTTTCCAGAGCTAATACAAGTCAAGATTTTGTTGTCAGGTAATGTCTTGATAAGAGTGGAATAAAAAGCTTAGATACTCTGAAATTGTGAAAATTTAATTTGTTGAAATGGTTTTTTTTCATTTATTTAGCATGGATGCATTTTCATTAAACGCAACAGTAACAAAACAGAAATGTGGCTTAGAAGGTAATGATTTGCAAATATTTAGTGTTGTGTGGCTAGTCATATTGCTAATTGAAATCAATTTGTAACTTTGGCACCTTTTTGAAGAAGAAAACAATCCATCCGAAAAAATTTCAACCTGCAAAACCTTAATCAGACTATGGAAATGTTCTAGTGTAATGTTCTTATTTTACATCATACTCATCAATTTTACATCTATAGTTCAAGAGTCGAAAGAGTCAAATATTTATGACATCTAACTTATGAAATTAGGGGACTTGAAAATATTTGACATATATAGCTAGTGAAAAATTTTGTGTAAATGTACACAAAATTCAATCATGTATTGTATTATCAAGAGGCAGTAGTCACCTTTTAAATAAGATTATTAAATCTGCAGATTTTTGTTAAATAATTAGAACAACAACAAAGGTGCCCAAGAAGGTGTTCATCTACATTTCAAAAGAACTTTTATCGTAATATGTTGAATTTGCAAATGTGATTTATTTTACGGTTTATTTGATCTTAATTTATTTATTTGTGATATTAGTTTTACTTATTTGTTATCACACACTATTTTCCATTGTTTTGTACTGAGCTTGAAATTGTAAAAACACTATTTGTTATGAATTTTTTTATTTGGTAGGAGGCTCAAGCAGTTTGTCTCAGCCCAAACACCAGTAAGTGTAATTTACTTGCTTGTAAATTGTTGGTTTGCAGAGCCATTCAACATAGCATATGCGTGTTAATAGTTGACATAGGTCCAACTTCATTGCCATGACCATGTTTTTCTTCCAATATTATTTAGAAGTTTTCGACTCACTCAGCGCAAAATTGAATGATCACTACTAGATGAAAGGTGCAGAGGTAACAGAAGAAAAACAGGAAGACAGGAAGAGGGATTTTTGCATATGCCCATGGCGTAGTTTTCGGCAATCAAATTTCATTTGCTATGTGTATATATACTTGTTTAATTCACTGCTAGTTTTGCTAACACCTTGTTACTATTTGTCCTGTGATTTCATTGCTTCATATAACGTTTGCAGGCAAACAGTTAGAGGTCTCTGACAGTCCTGTTTCATTCTTAATTTTTTCTCAGCTTCAGGGCAATTAAAACTGTGTTAAGTGTTAAATCTAATCAAACATCCGTTTCTGTGGATTAGCTTCTTTGTGTACAATAAAATTATTCTTTCAAATGAGTTTAACAATGCTGTTTATCATAGCCAAAGCAAATATTAGTTACTACACATGTTATTGTGTCATTTATCTAACCACATGATTTTTATTGTTGTTTTAGTTCTGGCTTGTAATATTTCCTGAAGGGACAAGGTATAATGTTGAAAAACCTCAAGTTATTGAGAAAAGTAAAGATTTTTCTAAAAAGCATGGTATGTGGGAAGTTTCTGTCTTTATAAACTGGATGGATAGACACATTGTACAATATTGTAGCATCTCTTTTCTGGAATATGACAAGGACTTAAAACGTTGCTGTTGTTTCTAGATTGAATGAAAAATAGAGAATTATATATATTGCACTTGGTTCAACCAGTACATTGACACATACAAATAATTATCATTTGTTAAGTTTTATGTTGGATAAAATGTGTCCATTTTGCTAATTCTTCGCCATTTTTGACCTTTGGTGAGCTACCATGCTTTCAAAAGCTTGCAAAATTCTACTTCACACTAAAATAAACTATTTTATTTTTGTCAGAGTAAGGACATGAGTGTTTAACGAAGAGTTATTCTGTTGCAAATTGGTTTTTTATTTAGCTTGAGTTTATAAGGGCTCGAGCTTTTTGTTTGGCCAAATGAAGTGAGCATCATCAGTGTTGGCTTCAGACAGAAGTCAATTAAGTATTGCCATGTATAGTTGATGTGGTGTGCCTCTGTCTTAATATTCGACAGAGATTTGTTCTTCCAAAACCTTAAGGTGATCGTACTAACTCGTTACTTCAATATCATGATAGAATTATTTCAGAAATAAACAAATGCACAGCAGAATTTGAATTATAAATTTGAATCCACAATTTGTGTGGAAAAAAATACGCAGCACAAAGTCATGTATTTAGTGTTAATTGCTAGTTTTCCTATGCCACATTTTACTTATGAGTTTGAGTCTGAAGTTTGTTTAAGGTATTAATCTTTAGTTACATTTTTTTCTAAATATCTTTTGTTACTGTAGGTCTTCCAATACTAAACCATGTTCTTGTACCAAGACTCAAAGCAGTACAGGTATAGTCATCTTCCTTATCCATCCGAGTGCTACTTATTAGCAATCTTTATCATGTGTCCTTCCCACATCATTTTTGAAGTATGGGGCAGCACCCATCCCTGTTTCCTTAACCTTTGGACCACACAACTATGCAAGGACAGTGAATGCTACAGTAGGGGGCCATAATCTATCCCCTAATTGCTGAGTGCTAAGCAAGGAAGCATTGTGTACCCTTATTTGTTAAGTCTTTGTTATGACCTGGTGGTGGATTCGAATCCACTACCTTCTGTACACAAAACAAGCACTCTACCACTATGTCACTATCGTGGAGCCCTTGCCATACTAATTGTCATTGAATGTAATGTGGTTATTTGGTATTTGACTTTGATGCAAAATGACAAGGAAAGAAGGCCTTTTCATCACTTCATTGATGAAGTACATTGTTAAGTGATGGTAAGTAAATCACAGTTATCACTGATGTTTCATGCACCGTATTTTTGAATTTCCAATTTTTCGGGGCTATTATCCTTGCCCTTTTAACTTTCTTCAACAAATTTTACTCATTTACTCCAACTTTATGAGCAACGTAATGAGCAATTTAGTAATTCAGACACTTATTCATCAGTAGATAAATGGCCACATTTTATTTGCCAGTGTTTTATCAAATGGTTCGTCCCATAAATAATAACTTTGCATGGTAACTTCATCCTCTTTCTTTGCCTCTGTTGCTATTTAGCTAAGCACTGTGAGTTTGAAATTTCTTTGTTGAACTGAACAGATTACTTTTAAGCTCCCTGTTATACTCAACTATTCTTGCTTTTTGGAGTCCAGTCTGGAAATTTTGCCGTGCGCACTGAGGATCTTGAGTGCGCAGTTTGCCTAGAATGTACGCAGCTCATAAAAAGTTTGCGTTAGATATGGTTAAAAGACAGGTGGAAATTGAGTCACATTTCATCCTAACTGTGAAATGATCAATATCTTGGTTACAAAAGTGACAACAAGTTGATGTCTTTGGATTCTGTTGTATCTTTGACTCGAGGTCAGAAATCAACAGTTCCAAACTAATGAGTAAAAATCCTTTTGATAATGTCTTCTCAACAATCTACGTTATTTACAAAGCAGTTGACTACTGAAGACTGATTTTCGTACTGAAATCAGGCCTTTTTATACTTTACAATGTGGCTTTTAGGACATTCTACAATATGTTGTCATATTTATAGTAACTCCTAGAAAGTTCTCTCCCTAAAAATAGTTCTATGACACAGTAAGAAACAGCTAAGAAATATAAATCTTGAGTCCCTCCTTGGTCTGAGGGCATTGTTTCTGTATGCTGCCAATTTGTTGAATTGTTTGCGATTGGTGAGTTCTCGTTTGTATGTTTTATTTTGTTATAAGCGTATGACCATATATCGTGATATAAATAGTCCTTACATAAAAAACACCACTTGGCTTGTGCTTTGTGAACCGACACTTGACACCTCAAATCAAACTTGGGTTCAGAGAGCTTGAATTGACCTTTGTATGCACATCTGGGCCCTATCTATCGTAAGTAACAATTCAAAAATTGCGTCAAATGCTTTGATTTGAGGTTTGCAGCGTGAAAGATTGAGATATTGGGCGAATTATATCGGTTTTTGGTATAATAATCCTTGCAACGCACTCTCCTTAGAATGTGCGCAGAGACGGAATATTTGGTGCTCAAGGACGTTGCTCAAAAACTAACTTCAGTACGCATTTTTCAAAGTTTCCAGACTGATTTGGAGTACACACGTAGCTATCGTCTGTTTGCTTTTTCCCTTCGTCGTCCATTGTTTTAAAGGTATACTTTTTTTCTAATTAAAAGTAATTTCTATGGCCCCTGGCGGGTTGGAAAAATTGGCTTCAGCTATTACTTCACAGGAGCATGTCACCAACCGAGGGCGATGTAACAAGATTTAAAACCACATCTTGAATGTCAGAGAAACAATGAATTGTGTTTACACACTATCGCCCGTTTGAAGACGAAAACGATCCATCCGCGAATTTTTGTACCTACAAGACACTAGTTATATAACAGTTTACATCGACCTGTATTATTATACGATGATATTGTGATTCTAATGTTTATCTGGAACTAATAGACCATCTAATACCGGCGAAAGCGTTTACGGTTGCATTGTTTTTGATGGTAACTTGTGGTTACAACCCTTTGTCGTCGGAACACCTTTTTCACAGATTTAATGACCGGGCTTTCATTTGTAACTCGAGTTGATTGAGTGTGTGCATTAGCACGTACATCCTTTGTTTTTTAAACCTTTGTGACCTTTATTTATTTGATGTTGGTACAGGTGAGCTTAGATGAGATCAAAACATACATCGATGCTGTGTATGATCTTACAATCGTTTATCATGATCCAAGGAAAAGTATTTTACCAAGGGAAGAAGCTCAAAGTTTAACAGGTACAGCTGCTTGCCTCTCACACAAATACAAGCAAGAATTTTAATAACTTGAAAATTTTGATATTTAAGGTTGTGTTTACACATGATTAACCATAACTGCAAACCTAAAATGACCGCCAAAGCATACGATTCTTCCACAGGCCAACATTTTCTAGAAGACTGAGACTGCGCCATTATGTAAACGGATTATGATTGTCGGATAATTGGCATAGCTAGATCGTCCTTCCATCTAAATATCTTGGAGGCTGTCTACATTATAACAAGAAAACCAAGACTTTGTAGACTGGAAGAGTTTATTTTTTTCACTCGGACTCTTCCAATAACACTTTGTTTTATCTTACTTTCCCTTTTTCTTTTTCTTTTT
>JANTCA010003390.1:6095-19851 GCA_024741275.1 Chironex yamaguchii | reverse complement strand
GTGATTGTGTTGTTTTGTTGACATTCGAAAATTGCTTGTTATTAATGAAGCATACAACTAGCAGGTGCTTGTACACCTTTTAAAGGATCACAAAATTAAGCACAATTTTAGAACATTTAGGGCTGAAAATGGGGAAACAGCGGAGAAAGTAATTTTTTCCTGTAATCTGTGGATGCGAAACCTTGCCTAGAAGCGAAAAATGAGAATTTGAGCTTTCGAGTCGAAATGTTATATAGACGGAAAAAATGGACATATCTTGTAACGAGGAGACCAACAAATATGTGAAATGTTTAATAACCTTGAAATGAGAATAGTATAACGCGAAAATTGGTCTATCCTATATGACCAGCTAATCTGTCCAAGCATACACAAAATCGTGCGATTGGAACTGCGAAGATTACGGTCTGCAGACTATTTGAATGGACATGACATTATAATGTAAAAATTACATACCAAAGCAGCATCAAAGGCCTTGGGCATGACATAAATGTACACTTTGATTTATAGTTTGAATTACTCAACTAGACGTAGTGTAAAAATCACTTAGAACCTGAAAGTGCTGCATTATAATAGACTTTGTAGCGTTGAGGACTAAAGTTTCCTGTTTAATTACTTTTCTTACCTTTCATTCATTGCATTACCTCGATGCTGATTTGCTCCTCTACTACTATTGTCTCAGGATTTTTGTAGGTGTATCCTCGACAAAATCTTTAGTTTGGAAAAGATTATTCTTTTATAAATTGCGGAGTTCCCGGTATTTTACCCTGTACACTCTAAATGTCACCAAGGTACCTTGAGGGCATAAAATTTTGCGGGCATGGATTATCGAGGAACTAATTTTGCCATTTTGAGCTTAAAAGTCATGTTTTGTGAGAACAACTTTTGCCAATCGCGGTTGGCAGGCGAAAATTACGGAAATTATTTTTTTCATTTGAAATGATTATGTTATTACTATTTGAAAATTAGTCAAAGTCAGCATCATTAAACGTTTTTTATCGATTTTCCATTAGCTTCCAATTTTTCGTCGTCTTCAATCGATGGCAAGGCAAAATTACTACTATCGCCCTGATTAACAGATACCATTTGTCATACCAGTTGCTTCAAGAGAAATGTAGTTTGTTGAGAATATTTAGTAAAAGTCATTGTTAATGAGGCTTATCATGTCTTGGGTCGTAAGCTTTGCTATGCTCTATTTCAATTATACCCTTTTAATTTGTAACATTTGCATTTTGTATTAAAAAGCAAAAGAATCACATATATTTTAGAATTGAATTTGGTGAAAGCAGAGACGAAGCCCACCTTCGCTGGATTGGCGTAAGAAAGCAAAGGGGGTTTGGGGGCGAAGGTCCCAAGAGGTATTTTTAATTTAGATTATAACAACAGCAGCGCATTTTAATGTATTACGATATTAAAATGCAACATCAGATATTAAGAAGGGCGTTTCTCCAAACCAAAACGGGTGTTTCAAGAGCTCGAAAGGGGCGCTTCTCTAAGCAAAAAAGAGCGTGTTAAAGAAAATTCTCCCCCAATAACTTTATTTTTGCAAAGTTGGGACAACCAAGGTTTTCAAAAGTAGTAGATAATTATCCCCTATACCCGCCGTTGCTCCGCCACTGCGTAAAAGGCATTTTTATCATAAGTCTTATCAACTCAGTGAATTTTGGCGATCAGTAAATTTTTAGCATTAGTAAACAAAAATCGAGTTAATATTTTTGTTTGTCTCAAGCATGTGCTGTCTGTACTGTTGCATTCCGTTTTGACAATGCACTGTTTTTCGAAACAACAACAAAATACATTCAGTTTTGCATCAAATGCTGTACAATGGCATCCGGTGATAATCAGTTTTCCTGTCCACATTCATTTATGTTCACGGTAGATTTATAGGCCTTTAAAGAAAATAGTGTCTTCAGCTTACCTTGTCAAAGAGCTCAAACATTTTACATCCAAGGGTTGGCTTCAACTTCTTATGACCTTAAACATCAGCCATCAAAACTGGAAGTTATCCAAGTCTCCTTCTCTTTGCTTTCAAGAAAATAAATTGTGGTTGCACATAGCCCCGAAAGGTAACATAATAGGATCTCTCATAGTCCACTAAAGAGAAAAAATTATTTTTAGTAAAATTCAAATGAGTTGATTTTTATGTGATATTTAAAAAATATTTAGACAGAGAAAGAAGGCAATAGCATAATTTTGTTTTAATGTCATTGAAATGTACATTTTCCTCAGATGTTTTAATATTTACGTACATTGCATACGCACAGTGCTCATATAGGGTAACCAGTAAAGGTAATGTTTTAAAAGTAATAATTTCTGGCAAACCTTTTAAACTCAAGTTTGGGTAAAGAGCTACTTGAGTGCAAAGCATGCTGCTGAGAGTGTAAAAGAGAATAGCAAATACGTTAAAATAAACAGGATTTATGCTTTAATTTTAAATAAGCGATTCTCTGCAAACACTCAATCCATCACACGATAACATGATGAAACGAAAGCTCTTTAAAGTGAATATGACTTCTTCTTTATTCTTGATCTACAATATCAGCTTTTTTTCCAGGTATTTGGTACTTGCAAAGTGACTACTTTTTTCGCGATCAACTTTTTGGAATCAAATCCTTTTTAACGTTCAGCGGCATCAAAGATCTAAGACTACCTAGTGCCATGTATGATCATAACTTGTTTTTTACTAGTTTGAGCTCAGAAAATGTTCACTTACACCTGGGCGATCAAATTGTAAGTGTAACTTGTATTTGTTACAGTAGAAACAAGTTTTTAAAAGCTGTCTACAGCAATAGAATATCCTCTGGGTGTCCTAGGTATGCTTAGCACCCCTTGTAAATATCAATGCCGAAGTTTGTATCAAGTTATGTTTGATCGTGTTTACCATATCTCGAGAGTTCCCTTCTCCCACGTCAGTGCGTTCTACTGAGTCAACAAAACCATGATTTTCAAACATTTGAATCAAGTTGTTGTTTACATGGATCGCGCCAGCAAAATACAATAGAAGGTGTGCTCAAAAACTGTAGCTCCATATTAATTGCCAGAAATGCAATAGAATACAGTATCAAAGCTATTGCTTGTATTTGTTGCACATCGAAGTGAGGTACTCACAATACCGCCCTGGTCTGCAGGCAAATACCATCGAAAGAGGATAGCCACAGTAGATACAAAGGGGCCCGGTGCCTTGAGGGGCATACAAGAACTAAGGCTTGAATGTAGCCTTTATTTGTTATGCTGAAAAAAACATTAGTAAACTATTTCCTCTTGGACGCTTGATTAAATTAGTGAGATTTGAGAGAGCATTTTCATTTAAAAGTTGAATTTGCAAGGTTGAGAAAGGGCCGTTTTCATAAGAGTGTAGCTTAATGATAAAATGGTGAAGTCTAAACCTTTTCCACGGCTGGGGTCATCTCACGATGGCTTTGCTTCAGGTAGAATTGTTCTCAACATTTCAAGAGTCGTTTTGAAGATCTTTTGATTTATGTCTACATTTGACATAATTAGGCTATTGAGGGCTCCTAAAGACAAATAAATTCAATAGAGTAGACGGTATGCATGCTTGAGAATTCTACATCAAGGGTTTGTATTGCTTTGTCACATTCGTAAATCCATTGTCTAGTAACTCTTCTTGACTATCTCTCCTGATTCAGCAGTGAAAGCGCCTGTGAGAATTCGCCTATGCATGAAGAAAGGTAAACCTATACATGCAACCACTGTGGCAAATGAAATGTAAAAAGGTAAACTTATACATGACACCACTGTGGCAAATGAAATGTAAAAAGGTAAACTTATACTTGACACCACTGTGGCAAATGAAATGTAAAAAGGTTAGTCTATACATGACACCACTATGGCAAATGAAATGTAAAAAGGATAATCTATACATGACACCGCTGTGGCATATGAAATGTAAAAAGGATAATCTATACATGACACCGCTGTGGCAAATGAAATGTAAAAAGGTAAACCTATACATGACACCACTGTGGCAAATGAAATGTAAAAAGGGTAATCTATACATGACACCACTGTGGCAAATGAAATGTAAAAAGGTAAACCTATACATGACACCACTGTGGCAAATGAAATGTAAAAAGGTTAATCTATACATGACACCACTGTGGCAAATGAAATGTAAAAAGGTAAACCTATACATGAAACCGCTGTGGCAAATGAAATGTAAAAAGGTTAACCTACACATGACAAGACTGTGGCTAATGAAATGTAAAAAGGTTAATCTATACATGACACCACTGTGGCAAATGAAATGAAAAAAGGTTAATCTATACATGACACCACTGTGGCAAATGAAATGTAAAAAGGTTAATCCATACATGACACCACTGTGGCAAATGAAATTCAAGAAGGTAAACCTATACATGACACCACTGTGGCAAATGAAATGTAGAAAGGTTAACCTATATACATAACACCACTGTGGCAAATGAAATGTAAAAAGGTTAACCTATACATGACACTACTGTGGCAAATGAAATGTAAAAATGTTAACCTATACATGATAACACTGTGGCAAATGAAATGTAAAAAGGTTAACCTATACATGATAACACTGTGGCAAATGAAATGTAAAAAGGATAATCTATACATGATAACACTGTGGCAAATGAAATGTAAAAAGGCTCCCGTTTATACTTTTCTTGTGCACTAGCATGAGTGGCTTTGGTATAACAGCTGTCATTGGTCATTTACTCACAAAGTACTAGATTTCCCCCTTTTCTTACGAGTATGTTTCCAGTCGTTGCAACATCTTGCAACAGCTTTTTCCTAGATATTTTTTGTCGTACTAGTAAATTTACAGTTGTGGCATCATCTTGCATGTAGTTTCACCTTACTTTTTGCACATTGCCCCTTTTATATTTTGTTGAAATATGATATAAGAAATCAATATTGTAAAGATTTAAGTATTATGATTTTGTTAATTGAGTCATTTCCCTGCAGTAAAATGTCTAATCCTTCTGCGATTGGCCTTTGTATATACAGTCATCTGGAATACACTCCAGTTTATGCTCCCTTTATTGGGAAAACATTGCTTCACAAGCCTCACCTCAGTGAAAATTGTTTTGTAACTTGCAAAACCTGACTACAGGTTTTGGAAAATTTCATAACTTCGCCTTTACCGTATCACCAAGTCAAATTGTCGTAACGAGGTTCATTCCTTAACACTATAAATAGGATAATGCTTGATCTGTAATTAAAAACATTAGTGAAAAACATCCATGGCCAGTATAGTTTGAAATAAATAAATCTATCTTCTAGTTATTTGACACCAGTGACAGTTATGTTAACGTTAACTGTCGACCGAGAACCACCCAGAGAACGTTTCCAAAGCCTGAAGATTTGATCACCTTCTTGTCATCAAGACCATTTGCAGTCTATGTATTCAGATAAAAGTGGCCAATTGTTGCTTGTCGTCAAGTAAGTGACTTGGATTTTGTTATTGGGAAAAGAAGCTTTCTCTAGAATGCTTAACATTGATGGTGCCGCAATTGATAAATTACACGCCTCCATAATGACTTGGTTACAAACGTGATCAAATAGTCAAATGTAAAGACAATCAGGAATTTCACTCTTCGGTACGTCCCTCTCATTACAGATGCTCCATCGTAAGACTGTTACACTGCTATCCCAAAGATTTTTCTTAGTTCTATAAAGCGATTTTAAAGTTCTATACTTTGAAGTATTTTGTACCTATTGGACTGAAATTAGATACTCACAGATATCCAGAGAACAATACAATTACTATGTAATGACATCATATGCAAGTAAGCATATAATGAATCTGTTGTGCCTCTGGGTACAACAGAAGATATTTGGAAGTGAAGTTGTCTTTTATATGCTTGCAAGCCAGATTTGAAAGTCAAAAACTACTTATTGTTTCTCTTCTCAGACTTTAGATTCCAATTTCCTATTTAAGTGAGTCAACTCTCAAACCTCCTTGCTATCACGGCGCAAAGATTTGGTGAAAGACTTTCAAAGTCCTTGGTGTTACGAGACGAAACCCAGTCGTGGGAAAGGGACAAATTTGCAAGTTTGAGCCCCGTCGGCTCAATGCAACTATTGTGGTAATGCCCCACTCATGAGTAATATATGTATTATATGTATTTATATGTCTGCTGAGATAACATGAAAATATCTGGCACTGATGAAGGCGAAAGTGGAAACACATAAAAAATATGAAATTAAGTCTGTGGGTTACTACTTAAGCTTTGTACCCATCTGGCGGTGTTAAGCTTAATACAATGACGTTTAGTGATAACGCGACCTTAACGCAAGGAAAGAGGCTTCATGCTGTCCTAGTGGGTACCTACTTCATTAAGCCTATCGCCGGAGCGTTATATTTAAAAAGCTGCCTAATGATTCGAATACATGCAAGGAATCTTCAAAACTCTTGAGACTGTATAAACCTGTCTCCAAAGAAGCAGAAAAGCAGCCATCTTAAACTCGAACTGTGTGCAGTCAACAATTGTCCTTGTATCTAAAGTGCTAACGTGCAATAAGGTTGCATCAACGGTACCCACATGGAGAGCAAAAACGAGTTAGCGTTATGGTAGAAACGCCTCGCGTCAAGTGGCGTAAAGCTTAACACTAACGCATGTTCTAGTGAGTACCAAACTTTAGAGCTTCCTCAGCTCCCACTTAACGCGGTTATTAAGGTAACGCTTCACTCTTGACAAATATGTATTAGGCACTGTGTCTGTTGAGTTACTACATATATCTGACACTGATGAAGGCTTAAGCCGAATCACAGAAAAGAAACGAAATTCACCTTACCCACCTGTGAGTTTCGTCTCGTAGAGCTAAGGACTCTAAAAGTCCATCACAAAATCTTTGTGCCGTGATGGCAAGGAGGTTTGAGTGTTGACTCACTTAAATAGGAAATTGGAATCTAACGTCTGAGAAGAGAAACAATAAGTAGTTTTTGACTTTCAAATCTGGCTTGCAAGCATATAAAAGACAACTTTATCCCGAATATGTTGAGAACCTCAACCCTTTCGACAGGAGACTGATTTTTTCCGTTGAAAGGGTTTTGCTACTAAGATGGACAACATTTGCAGTCACAAATTTTCCAATAATACGTCCGATTCGTGCCACCACCTGTCTGACTATTCTTGTCATTGCAAGAATCTGTTCCTTAAAACTTCCCAGGGGCTGAACATCTTCCAGTGTCCCTTCCTCAGGAGTGTCGCAAACAATATACAATTGACTTAACGTTTCCTGTATTCCTTTAGAGCAAATTTTGTTTAAAAAGTTTCTTGCACTACTGTCAATGGTGAGTGGCTAGTTTCGATACATGTTTCATATAAAAAGGTTGACATATCCCTATACTTTTCTTTCTCACGATTCATATTTTGAAGAGTGTGAGAAGAAAAAAAATTATTATGTACTTTTTCAGCGCAATGTCGTAAATTATCAAGGCGAAAGTTTATATTTGTCAAGAGCTCAATAATCCACGTTTATCAAATATATATAAACTTCAAGAAAGAGACACTTTAACATTTCGAATAACTCTTCTTCAGAAAACTGTACTAAATTGCACACATGAACCTTTTATAGAGCTAAAAAACAAGTGTTATAAGAATAGACCATAGTTATGAGAGTATATGTATATATCTGTAGTACCTATTCCTCATTCTGTGGCATGGCTAAGGTCTTTTATGTCTAAACCTCGAAAATGAACCGTCTTCTTCTGAAAAGGGGTTGTAAAGTTACAACTTCTCATACTATTAAAACCTCAGTGGTCTGCCTGTGTGATTTTTAGATAAAGAATTTCTTGAGTTAATGACTACTTTTTGAGATATACTTTCAGAGTTTTTCTGCCAACTCTCAGGCTGCTAGAGTGATTAAGTACAGTTTTCAGTAGTGACAAGGATACCGAAGTCCTCAGACGAGCCGTCGTATTACTTTGAGTGGTGTTTATTCTTCTAGTGCATCAAGCCTAATCTCTGAATAAGTGTAAAATATGCTATTTATGAGATTCCTCTCTTCTAGCATGTCAGAGGTTTATTTTACTATCCCATTTGTAGTGTTAATTTCCTTGTTCATAGTTTTCTTCTTTTCCCAGTAGAATGCAAAATCTTTGACCAGCAGTACTCGGCAGTTTCGTGCGTTATTTCTCTTAATAGCTCTCTTGTGTGCTTTTTTCTCAGTCCCAAGGGATAAAATACTAAAACAGGGCAGTTGTTGGAATGGGTGATACCAAAAGTAATACAATAGCCAATCACTGCTTGTAAGTATAAAAGGCTTACGTCCCAAGACATTGTCAACGTTTATCTGTCGCTGCTTACCGGAGTCCACAACAACTAGAATTTTTGAAACCGTCAGTTTTGAACTGAACAGAAGTTCAGTAGTTCTTGAATAAAACCAGCTCTTGGTAAGCACAATGTGCCTTTTACTGGCTTAAGGCCTGAGAAGAAGCTTCAGTAATGAAGCCATCAATACATCAATAGCGAATCTGGCGATGCTTACACTTCATATTCAAGTGCCTTTCTTAACAAGGTAAGAAAAAGTTGGCATTTGAGTTAGCAACGTCAACGCTTCAGAGCCTGTGTTGCTAAGTTATATGGTAATATTGTTTACAGCAATGATTCAAAACAGAATAGAGAATCGCTTGCATTGGCCAATTCATTTGATATATCGATCTGTTTCCTAATGTGTGCTTTAGCCATTTTGTGAAAGTTTGAGTATCAGAAATAGTTTCAAAGAGGTGAAGGATAATGTTTCAGACAACATGTTTTCCACATATCCAACTCTGAAGAGAGAGGATGAATGTTTGTTTGGTGAATGGCCTACATGCAACAAAAGTCATGTCTTATTTTATCTTCTTTCGCCTTATTACGTTATTACGTTCTATCACACGTTATCTCATAGCTTGGGCTCTGGAGCTATAAACCAAACGGTCCCTTGCGGGTTTCAAAACATCAAGAGCTAGACGAAATCAAGGTCGAATTTTTCCAACTGCTGAAATTACGTTGCTAAAGCATGTTTAATAACAGCAAGCCCGCGCAAAATAAGACTTTAAAAGACAGAAGGTTGACGCATATTGAAAGACACATAATTTAGCCGTTATATCCCAGATTATCTCATACTTCTTATCATCATCAACAGGCCCATCCAAGCCTAGTTTGGGATCTGGAACTACAAACCAGACGGTCCCTTGTGGGTTTTAAAATATCAAGATATAGGCGAAATTAAGGTCAATTTTTTGCAACTATTGAAATTACGTTGCTAAAGTATGGTTAATAACAATAAGGTCGCTCAAATAAGACTTTAAAAGACACAAGGTTGACATATTTTAAAAGACACATACTTTAGCTCTTATATCCGAGATTATATCATACCTCTTATCATCACGAACAGGTCCATCGAGGCCTAGTTTGGAATCGATAGAGCTGTCAATTTCCAATCCGAAAGTCCGAGTTTGAATCTAGCTATTAGGCGTGGCAAGAAGAGCACTGGATCTTAAATGCCCCGTGCCTCATCAAACGTTCTCATACGTGAGGCACCGTGAAACCTCCACATCGATCCCTTTATGTGTTTCACTGGGAAATACTGACATAAAATAAGAGTTTGGGCTTTTTTCTCTACCATAAAAAGAGCTGCAAAGAAATCAGAATCATGTATGGCAAATATAGATGAGCTTTAGTCAGTTATTTTCCATGTAATGCTATTCAATATCGCTTCAACTAGTTGTCATCTCTTTGGAAAATTGCTAAAAAAATATTTCTAACTTGTTCCGTCGTATTATTTACTGTTTACAAGAAGGTTCAACACAAAGATTATGGTTGTGGAAAGCGCGTGTATAACATCTAGTCATTTATAATCTTGGACAAAATATTTTGGAACTGCAGTTATTTTCACAAATTTCGTTAATATACCTCCCCCCTCTCCCCCGATTCAATGTTGTTGTTCTAAAATCCTAGGACCTTTTGTATACAACATTGCTTAGGGGGATGGGGTGTGTGTGAAAATTTAATGGAAATGTAAAAATCTGTATAGATATGGATTTTCTACGTAAATTCCAACATTTTTGTCCAAGATTGTAGTCTTTCTGCATCAGTGTTGCTCCACTGGAGTTTGTAAGTTCGCCATATTACCTACGACATTATAACATTACTTTCTTCAATTTGCCAAATCCAGACCTTACTCAGCAGGGCAATCTTTTATTTTGTTAGTTTTGTGTTACAATTCAAGACCTTATGAAATTTTCACAAATAATTTCATCCTTACTTATATACCTTATTTTGAGGGGCATTTGATCTTTGGACTTCATTAGCCATAAAAGAAAAGAAGTTACTTCTTTGACTTCCGTAACAATTCTTTCAGTTATAAGGCTACCTAACCACAAGATAATATTCCATGGTTTTA
This sequence comes from Chironex yamaguchii, assembly GCA_024741275.1. NCBI lineage: Eukaryota > Metazoa > Cnidaria > Cubozoa > Chirodropida > Chirodropidae > Chironex > Chironex yamaguchii. The sequence continues at coordinate 9,471 of JANTCA010003390.1, read as the reverse complement.
GAACGTTATGTTACATTCTAAGGAAGTGGCTAAAAATGTTTGTCAAATATATTATCTCCATTGTCAATTCTGAAATTCAAAAGTCCTTGGAAGTTCCCCAACATCCCGGTTACATTAATGGGAAAGATCATCACTATGTCAGTAAAGGGTTATATTTTGCCTAAGAATTGTCTTATTCATTGACATAGTTATAATTGTATTCCTTCTTGAAAAGTTCAATCAAACATTTGATTTACTGGTCTTGATGTATTCTCGACCACCATTTTAAACTCTTAACCTTGTTACTATTGCAAACTTGAGAATTTCTGATTTTTCGTCTCGTTGCTATATGTAAAAATTTCAAATAGCAGTCAACAAGGTGTTCTTCTGTATTCGACTATGTTCACTTAACCTAATTTGATCAAGATTCAAGCAGATGTCTCCTCGACTTGAAGTCACTCAAATTGCCTCCCAATACAACTTGAAACACATAGCAAACAAAATGGACAATCCAAAAAGTTTGGAATACACATGCCAGGTTTACTTTTCCAGCCAAAAAACATTAAATGTGCACTTCTATTACAATTATGATATCCTTTCAGTTTTATTTCATCTTTAGTATCATTCTTGATTTTCAACAACTGACACGAATCAATGGGACTTACATATAAGTCTAGCATTTTCATCAAAGAGATTGGCATTTTGCAAACTCCTAGCTACGACTAAAAACTGGAACCAATGACAAATACATTCCTCTAAAAATCTTTGAACAAGAAGAAGTTGAATGTGATTGAGACCATCCTATAACTATGGGCTCCTTTCAAAACTCTACTCGGTTGCTCTAGCTTGTCAGTTCTTAGCGTACGTTTATTTCCCGCTTCATGCATATCATAGCTTCACATCGTTTGTTTTCAAAATACGACAATATTATCCCGAGTGTTTCCTAAAATAATTGAAAAATTAATTTGTGAGACAAAATGCAGGGGGCAAAAGTTTGAGATGCTCTAGAGGCCTCGCCTCCTTCATCGCTCGTCACTTTGCTTCGGCTTAGAATGCATCTCTCGATACCATGCTTGCCACTAGCGATAAGGAACTTTGATTATTTGTGTGACGGAGTGCTAAAGGAATTCTTAGCACCAAAAGTGGGCCCAATTTCCCATACCTTCCATTGGCCACGCCACTGCTTACTGTCTTTTTTTAAGTTGCCTCTCACAGAAATATTAATTAGCGCAAGATCCGATGGGGGTACCCACAACAGCTTCTACCCACTGTGATGTATCACATTGCTCAAGGTTCAAGAACATGATTACGTGAAATGCCAATCGAGTAACGTTTTGGAGTCATTCAAAAGGTACGTACACTGTAATTGGGGATATCTCAAAAGTGGATGAGAGCGTACTAGGAGGAGGGTGCCAATCGTCAAAACGTGCGTACCCGCTGAAAATTATGATCTGGTAAGTAAACGTGCCTGGATAATAACAGCTGGGTGGATAGTGATGGGCTGCTTCATAGAAAGGGTGTTGTTGAATGTGTATGTAAAGCATACGAAGGGGGAAGGGGTCTTACCAAATTGTACGAAAGCGTACAAAAGATAGGAGGGGGTCTAATCACCCAATTTGGGCGTGGATACTTTTTGAATAACTTTTTTATCCACTGACTTAACATTATTTAACTGCTTCTGATATGTTTATATCCAGCCAAGAGAAACTGAGTATTCAGTTTATTCTAGTCAGCGGTAAAGCATGTTAGCAACAAGATAACAGTTCAATCATAACAGTGTGTAGCAAACTAACAAAAGTTTTAGATCTATGAAAACAGGACTAGTGTTACTGTAACATACGCGAAAAACCAGTATGCGAAGGAAGGATACAAATCTCAAGAATATTGCAAGCCATTCTTTGACAAGTGGTCTTTAGACAACTTTCGGGCGTATATTTGACAGATTGCTAAACAAGTATCGAATCAACGTACACAACAAGAGAATTACATTTATCTATGCCACAAACAGCCGCAATCTGAACGCCTTAGGTTAGAGCAACACTGAGAAAATCCAACTCCAATATCAGGTTATTTAAGGGGCCGCACACAAATCAATTCTTTCACGCAAAACGTCCAATGGATGTTTTGGAGAGGGGGTTGAACGACCGAACATTTTCAAAATCAAGAAATATCTACTTTTCCTGATAAGTTTGTCATGCATTTTTTTTCTTATTATTTCCTTGTACTCGATGAAAAAGCCTCTGATAACATAACAGCTAAGATCTAATAACATTTTCAAAATGAAACCAAAACAAACATCTACCAGAAAAGCAATATGAAGAATTATTTCGAAACAAATAAAGAGGGTATTGCATGCGATTTTCAAGTGCAAAATCGTGTTAAATGTTTTCTAACCTCTATTAACACAAGAACAGAACGAGTCTAGTGTACTTTTGTACGAGTCTATCTTTTGTCAAAAGAAACTAAAATTTCTTCCCGTACTCGAGGTTCGTAATATTTGTGTGAACTGAAAACTTAATTTGAAAACGTCCGATTGACATTTTGCGTGAAAGAATTGATTTGTGTGCAGCCCCTAAAAGTCTTACCTTTTCTCGCTAACATCGCTATGTAGTAGGAGCAAACAATAGCAGATTTGGGTTCTATGCCTAAAATTGCACAGACTGGTTTTGGGGAGAACAATTTTCGGGGAACTCGAAAAAAAATACCTAAAATTGATATTGCATAATTTTCAAAAAAAGCAAAAACAACCCAAACAGTCAAGAGCGGCAGGGACTGCTGAACCTGCCATAGAACATTCAAATAAGCAAAGTAATTCTCGAGAACATTCAGTGTTTCACAGACATACAAACACAACGATTTTCCTTCCCTAACATTCAACTCAAATTCCTTTACTAGCAATCACTTCGTGAGAAATAACAATTGAAATATTGCCTTTACTGTCAAAGTTGAGTCCTTGATAAATGAAGAGAAGTGATCACTGTTTAAAGAAATTGTATTATTCGTTAATACAACGACAATAAAACTGACGCCTAACTAAGATGATAACTACTGAGAAAGCTATACATTATTTGGTGGAAAGGAATTCCGTTTAAAAACGCAACAATTCATCTTACAAATTCAAGTGCACTACTATGCACATATAGTATTTACTCTAAATATTAGAAAAATGCAAACCTAATTCATGTTAGATGATCAGATTTATACGGTAACATAAAGAACGTCTCAGGGTGGCACATGTGGTTGATTCCTCTGCAACAAGCCTTATTTAATTTCAACTTTATACACGACCTGTAATATACCATACCCCAACGTCTTAAAATTTCTATCCTCGCAGTGGCTACAAACTTTATAGGAAGTCTTATCAGATAGATAGATAGATAGATAGATAGATAGATAG
>JANTCA010003389.1:0-10797 GCA_024741275.1 Chironex yamaguchii | reverse complement strand
TACATACATGCATACATACATACATACATACATACATACATACATACATACATGCATACATACATACATACATACATGCAAACATACACTAATTAATACTTTTCATCTATACTCACTGCTGGGTTTCTGATCGTAATATCAAGGAATTTAAAAGTCCTTTACCAAACCTTTATGTCGGGATGTTGTCGACGTGTCTGCCTGTGTGAGTATCCAAATCAACCTTCTTTATAATAAAGAGAGTACATGTATGGATTATGTGGACAAAAGCCACCATGGTTTACTGAACATCTCTATCTTGTCAAAATTTACATGCACTGTTTCCTCAAAATTTGGAACATTCATAAAAATACTTTGAGGTCCCAATCTACACTATCTAAAGAATGCGTCCATTGTGCCGATATATGTACCCTCGTGCTTTCAAAACGTGGAGCAAAGGGCAGCTGACTATTGTCTTAGAGCCATTTGCAATGTCTGCGATAGTGGATAAAATGAAATGGTTTTTGAAAAAATACAACATGAACTTCGCCAATTGGCCTTTTCTGCCTCATAAAAATACGTCTACTTAATATCTGAGTATTCTAACACCCCTTTAGAAAAAGGGTACATAAAGGGTACATGAATATAAAGGTGACATTATTTATTATTTGACAGTCATAGTATGGAAATGAAATTTGTATCCACAATTGAAATTGTCATTCCTGTGAAACATTTAGCCATTTAATTTGAGCTCAACATGTTGGCGTAAATGTATCAATAGAATTTTGCTATATTCTACAATATTTTTACTAAAATATGACAATAATTTAGCGTTAAGGATTTTTATTAGTTAAATCTCATATTTCCTGGTAATGAAAACAGATATAAAGGAGATTTCTTGTAGTTTCTAAACTGTTGTCGTTGCATGAACTTTTAGGAAAGCTAACATATAAACAGGCGCAAATAATTTTAAGAAATGCTTATTAAATAACCGTAGCAAAATAACATGAGTGACACCTTGAAGTTGTAAAACTTATCAATGGAGATATCTTTTTAAAAGAACTAGTAAAATCACAGTTTTGTTTCTTAGATAAAGATTTTCTTCTTTTGGATAGAAATATCCTCGGTTTTTAAGTTAACCTTACCAACAAATCCGCACAAGGTTTTTTTTGAGTGTCAACTGATCACTAAGATTTGCTTTCGCAAAGTTTCCAGTTTGTGTTATACGGTATTCCATGTACAAACATCCTCCTTAGAAAACGGAGGTAAAGTTGTCTTTGATCTATTATTTAAATCAATTTAACGATGACTAAGACTAGGCACTAATTTACAGCAATACAACGGACTTTTGAGTTTTTAAAAAGACCTTTCTAAAAAAAGCTCATTAAACGATTTTAAATACAAAACAGACTTCAGCAACGGCGTTACACGTTTACATAATACAAAAAGTATCATCTACCAAAGAATGTTTCATTTAGTAAGTTTAAAAACGTAATTAACTACCCTTTAAATAGAATTTTGTTTAAAAACTAGTTTCAGCTTTATGAAAGTACACGTTTGGAGTCTGTTCAGTGACTGAGGGCGTGTAGTTCGAAAATTCGCAGACTGATCGTTCTCTTCTCGAAAGTGCGGTAACGCTAAAACAGCATACAGTATGCAATTAAAATAACCCAAACTGCATGCACAAAACTTGAATGATGAATTACACACCTACATCTGTTTCAAGATAGCAAAAGGGCCTGATTTTGTACATGCTACAAAATAAGTGCTAAATGAGCTGCATTGAATGCGCTCAAGCAACATTTAAAAACGACACAGATAACTTACTGTTCTGTTTTGTTTTGACCGTGTATGGCGTACCTTTCTTCACTACTACCATTAATAAGATATTACCTCTTTACTTATCATACAAGAGAACATATTTTGACAAAACTTGGCTATAACAATGTGTCATTTACGACTTATTTCAAGGTAACAGAAGATTAATGAGCTAAGACAATCAAAATTTATCAGGAATGATTTGGTTACTAGACATAACACGTCACCTAACTGAATCCTTAACTAATAGCTCTTTAGCTAAGAGTTAATTTTAGTTCTACATATATAAAAAGATCAAAATCCCAATTGCATAAGGTGTTTAGTAGTTTCAAGGTAAAACTATTGGCCTTAAATTGTCAACTGGATTTAGGACTTTTTCGTCTTTTAATTATTTTGATTCGGTTGAACATGGATACTAACTAGCTTGCAATCTTTCTCCTAGATCGGTAATTAGTACCACAGCAATGAAACAATAATCTTGATGAGCAGGACAAGGTATGGTATAATTGAGACAATGTCATATCAATGAATTAAATGCGATTTTAAAAGAGATTCCTGTACGTCTGTTAATTATCCATAGGTAACAAGTGATGGTTACTGCTATTCCTTTGGTTAGATCATAGCTTGTTCCAGAGACAAAAAACAGGTAAGACATTAAAAGTAAGTTCAAAGATTAAGCTTACCCTGTACACTAAGATGTGATCGTCAAAACAACTGTACTCGTGCAATTGTCTGATTATTCATTGTTTTGAAAATGAACGATAAATATCACAGCTTTGTCATCAAAACGCCACTATCACCTGAAAAGATCTCTTTCAGGTTCATTTGAAACGCGGAAACAAACGTAAAACAACGTCCCGAGTTTCCCTTTACAGGATGTAAAATGATATATGCAGCAATACGTAATGAAATATTCACATTTTATAAAAAGTGGACATAACTTGGTCAAGTGACCCGTGAAAAGCAGTGTCATTTCCTCTCGTGTCATATGGATAACTTCCCACAGTACAGGAGAGCTGAAATTGTCAAATGACCCTTGTATGCCACTGCAAGAGGAAATAGATTCTAAACAAAACATACACTGATTTTACTTACACCATGAAAATGGCTTCTTCGATTATGAAAAATTGAAAGCTCCTTTTAATTTTGATTCTAAATCCGTTTCCATAAATTCTTTTTAAGCTTGAATTATTCTTGGCAAGTGAAATAGTACGTTTGGCAACTTTGGTACACTTTCTAACGACTACTTGAACTGATGTATAATTTTATATAGTGAGCAGCAAAAACAATTCAGGGTCATGAATACTTGAAGAAACACATTGCCATGTAACTTATATTTTAAAAAATCAATCATTAAAATTCAATTACTGTGCATCTGACATGATTTAGCTATACAGACAATTATTAAAATTAAAAGTTTCAATGCTATTGCTGGCTCATCTCCTAATGATGAATATAGAATGTAAGGATACATTAGATAAAATGACCTGACCTCAGTATAGGACGGAAATAAGGGTTTGTGATTAATGTATCATAAACGGTTAGCTGCATGAGCAAGTGAATAAATGCAAGTGGTTGGCAAGAGTACTTTTCCTACACAACATGACAAAGCGATTTACCAAAACAGTATATGTTTGCCATGATTCCGCGTTACAACCAACCGTGAAATGGCAAAGGGGTATAAAATAGAATTAAAAAGGTATTTAGTTTGCTTCAGATTTATTATTGATGAACATCAAAAGAAGCATTTAAAGATGTAAATTTGTAAGTATAATACGAAGTGATTTTAAAGATTATGTAGAAAAACTCCAAGTTCTGAGGTCACACCACACCAAATTATATTCGCATTACTGAAGTTATATGTTCCTCTATCGCCTACATAAATGTTTCCAGCTGCCTGTTTTGGTCAATTTAGAGATTTGTCGTCATAAAATGTAATGTTTCACTACCCAAGAAACAACACTAAACTGTGACCTATCTGAGCATAAAATCTTAGACTCGGTCTTATTGATTGCCCATAGCATTTACTTCTATTTACAGCATAAAGGAGCTGCTCTGGTCCCTTGAATAGTGTAACGATCTTGCAAGCCAGAAATAACGAGTTACAATTGCTGTCGCCAGAAGAATAAAGCAATTGATACAAAAAATAACTATAGCTCATTATCAAAAGTGCTTGTCTCCTGGTACATTCCCTGCGCCTGGAGTGAGAATCAGGAAACCTAGATAACACGTATGATATGTGCCCGAATACTCCGTAATGGTCCATCTCTGTCCTTCAAGCAAAGCCTATGACACAATCACATAGATTCATAGGTAACAAGCACATAGATTCATAACACTATGCTATCTATCTCCTAGGTTGTTGATTGGGCTTAAAATAAGACCTTTTTAAATTACAGTAGTTTGTCACGTAAAATTATGAAGACATTCTACTCGTATATTTATCAGCAGAAATTGCCCTTATAAAGGCATGTCGTTACTAAAACGTTGACTTGGTGACACTGACGTGAGATAATACACTGCAATCAGCCTTATGTTATCTACCATTTGCTTTAGAAATACTTTATTTCCATGCAAAATATACTTGCTTTAAGCTGACTTTACAACGCAGGTCTGATTCACGTCGGTTACAACTCGCCAATCATCATCGACCATGCAACGTGCGATGCGATGCGGTGTAGCAACTCACATGATGAGGAACACCAAGTATTTCGATATGATAAATAATAGAATACGAGATCTTGATCATTGCATGAATTAAAACTAAAGACTGTAACAAAATCATAAGAAACCTCAGGTGAAAACTGAAACTTACACATTGAATATTGGACAGATGTCTAGACAAACTATTTCGTTAAACGGATTGCTGCTCTACGACCTTCTTGCAAAATTATAATATTTTGGGGGGCCTGAGTAAGCTCCAAAATCCCCAACCTTTATGTGCTACTTCCATTCCTTGTAGACACAATCTTTAAGAATGCCTTTTGTTACAGATTTCCGTTTTCATATGTTTTCCCATCATTTCTGTTCTTGAGTTCAACTTTGCTGTTATTCATTAATTTCGTATGAAAACTATTAAGAAGCAAATATTTTACTTTAAATGCCATAAATGATTATCAGTATTCAAGCAGCCAAACTTTAACGAACTTACACGAAACATTTAGTTCCATGCGTTTACAGTTTTTACCGAAATTTAGTTTTAAATATCGAATGCTCCTGTTAAGCTTAGCGCTGCCTAGTTGCACCTGGTTCTGCTTTTGCTACAAATTTGTCAATAAGCATCAGTTCCCACTTAAATGTGCTTCTCAGTCGTTTCAGCTAAGATTGTCTATCCCTTTGCAAAACAGAGTAAATTATTTTCTGTTTAATCACTTGTTTTTTGTATGACTGCTTCCTTTACTCTGGAACAGATATCTCTTCTTTGGATTGACACCAACCCAATCATTTGCACTAACTGTCGATCAGTTCAGACATTACTGGCGAAAATTAAAACCTAAAGTAAATAGTCTTGCAGCTGTTATCTTGATGTAATTACGTTTCTGTTGTTCTCAATGGTAGGATCTATAAGGTGTCCTACTGTTGTCCAAGTTGTGGTAACGAGAAGGAAATAATTCCGTTTGTGTTTCAAAGCAAAGCAATCCGTAGGACGTATATTTCTATGTAATTACTTGTTATCATTGCAAGATGTTGCTGACAATTTTAGCAGAATAATTGCTTTTAAAAGATTATCTGACACTCATCTGCATATAGATTGTGAATAATATGTTAAAGCTGGGTACAATGGCAGGTGTGCAAGAGAAAATTGCATATCTAAAGTATACGAGATATGATTCATTCGGGTTGTATCGCTAAGGATCCTGTCAAAGATTTGATATGGTTCTTTGAATATGTAAACTGTAATCCCATGCCAGAACAGAAGTGGGCTCAAGGCAGAACGAAAAGTAAGATGTTAATCAACAGCTTAAGACTTAAGACAAACAGCTCACTTTTAACTATGTGAGCAGACACTTTGACAGAAAAATGATAACTGGAATTAAAGAACAGTATATGTATGCTACACTCCATGGGCCTCATCATCCCATCAGGTTATCTTTCTTAACAACTGAATTAAACAGCTTTAAATGCACTTTTCTTCAAGACTCTGTGGTTAAAGGCTCACGGTATTGACCATGCTTTGAGTCTTAAACTTTCTCTGAGCTACATATTAGGAAACTCTTGTCAGGCAATTAGAATTGAGGTAGCAAAGCTAATTATTCTTAAATTGGGGTTGAGCTGTCCTAAGAGAACACGTATCAAACGATTACGTTTGTAGTGCCGCGGGGCTGGTATATCGCATCTAAGATTCAAAAGTTGTAATATTACCACCCTTTTAAAGAAAGAACGATACGTCAGCGACTTTTCCACCTTCAAGGCCTTAGTCAAGCGACAGAACAAGAGGTACGTAACAAATAGATCATGTATGTATAGATAAGGAGGACTGGGTCCAAACAAGCAGAGAGAGAACCGGTCAGAATAGAGAGAGAAAAAAAATGGCCGGTCACTCGTATCGGGAATACTCGTCTATAAACGTGGCTAGCAACTCTCAGACGCCTGCGCAGACACATTACAGTCACTCATCTGAGCATTATCCGCAGGGCCAACCTGCGGTTTATACTGCACATCAGCACATGCAGAACTAATTTGCAAGTGTTGAACATGAGTGACTAAACCAGTGTGAACAATTAATTGAACGTTTGCTCCTCATCTGCCATCTTTTGCAATCACAGTCTCTTAGGATTAGTAACACTGGGTTCAGAAGGCATAGTCAGAGAGGTCAACCCTATTATTAAATGCCTGTAGGTACTGCTCAGTGGCGTGCGGGAATTGCGCTCTCACAATACCATGTTGTAAATAAAAGGAACATCCTTTTTCCGCTCACTGAATACTTTTGTTCAATATGTTTTGCCTATGTCTACTTTTACGTCTTTATCTGGGTATCCTTATTTGTCTTCCCCTGCTCGCTGTTTGTGGCATCATGTTGTACTGTATTGAAGCAATATGGCTATTTTTCGAAATCTCAAGATTTTACTTGTATGTCCATGAATTTGACTGCAAAACGTTTTGAGACACCATTGTGTATTTTACTATTTTCCTATCGATCGACACAACTTTTGGCACTTACGTTGCACTATTCAAAAACATTTCGATATCACATTTTGAGATCCTCTCAAACGGCCGTCAATGCACTTTTACTTCGTATCCTTTTAGACAACATTTTATCCTCGAAAATGATCGATTTAAAATTTTTCTGTTAGTAGTTGGAGACATCAAGTCAAATCCTGGTCCTGATCGGGAACGTGGTCTAGCATTTTTTCATTGGAATTTAAACAGTATCTGTGCTAGGGAAGGTGTAAAAATTCCATTAATTGAGGCTTATAATAGCATCCATCACTTCGATGTTATAGCTGTATCTGAAACTACGTTGAACAGCTCTGTTGAAAACGATTGCATTACTATACTGGGAGATGCAGTTCGATGGTCTTGATACTGAACAAATGACTGAATTTTTCACAAACAAGATACTTTCCATCATGTCAATGAGTATTCCTAATAAAATTGTCAAATGCAGTGACAAAGACCAACCATGGATGACACAGGAACGTAAAACTGCAATAAAACGAAAACATCGAGTTTTTAGAAGGTTTCTTAAACGCGTTTCTTAAATAGGGTCTTTGACAACTTATGCCAGAACATTTACACCCTAAGAACGGTAACGGAGCATGCTCAGCCTCTTATTAATACTTCCCGTATGTAAGGTCATCTTTCATATTCATTGAAAAGAGCAAAGTCGATAGGACCAAGGAGCTCTCTAAGTGTCACTTCACCTTAGTGATGATAGAATGAGTCTCCTCATGAAGCTTTCGCTTTACAAATGTTTTATTTAGCAGACTTGTCTGTAAAACATAGTTGCATTATAAGATTAATCCCTCTAGTGTTCCTTGTCTATAATTCCATCCTGTTTATAAGTCAGAGACATGACATATTCTCCTATTGAAATATGCATGAGCTACTATTTTGTAACTTGCAGTCCCCTTGGAAATAGTCAGTCCTTTTATTTGTGGGGTTACTATGTAACTTAATACTTAAGCTGTCGAGAAGAATACATATACTTTCATGCAGTTTTATCCTTTTCCATGTTTTCTTACACTAACGTTGGCTTCCTAAGAATAACATAATTATAGAAGCAAACCGGTTTAGTTTGTATAACATTAGTACTACATATATTTAGAGTGTGCAGGAATCGTTGCGATCTGATTCATGTATGGAAATATATGGTAAGTACTCTTGCAGGTATAAAAGAGATAGACCATAAATACTACATTTATACCCCACTAAGTCAATGCAGATCTTCTAAGAAAATGCTTGCAAATGTCCGTGCAATAGCGCGGTTAAGATCTTCAATTCTGTTTTCACATATTATATTGTACAACACTGATTATATTGCAAATTATTTTGAGTCACTATGGTACCTACGCCATATGATGGGTTTGGAGTTTGCCCCCTTTGCGTAGCCTAATTGTTCAGCTCCCATGTAACAGTCCAGTGCAGTTAATGTAGAATAATTTTCTCCTTTTGTCATTTGTTGTGCTTAACGCTAAAAATGAAAATTTTTGGGGGCATCTGAACAGGAACAGTCCCCCTTAAATTTCCAGTAGAAGTATCACTAGATACAGAAGCTGCGTTCCACTCTACTGGAGGTAGAAACTACTCTTGGCTCAATATGGTAGGTGCCAGTGCCCACGTAATAGCCTGGTGAAAGAAGTGTACAGTTCCGTGCTTAAATATATGTGCAGTAATTTTCTACAATGTGACGACATCTGTTGTGAAACTCAGATTGCAATGAAAGTTTATTGAGGGGGCTCCGTTAGGACGTATGACCCGGTACACTTGCCCTTCAACAGTTGAAGCAGAGATGAGCCTAGAACAATTCTTTACCACTTCCTCTCTAGTGTGAAAAGTACTCTGAGTCAGTTGTTGTCTTGGCCACGCCATGGAAGCTATCCTGGGCTACCCTGTGTTTCTTGATGCTTGTCAAAAGTCTTGCATCAAGGCAGTATCATTAATTTTGGACTTTGTATTGTCTAGCATGTTAGTTATGTGCTATATTCTGCTGCATTTGTTTGTTAACTACGTGATGTAGTAAACATTCTTCGTTAAACTAAAGATTTAACTAAGAAAACTACAACTTTAGACTCCCTGGCTCTTTTCTTGACTCTAAACTTTTGATACCATGTATGATACAAAAAAGGTTAAATTTTATAGAGAAAAATGAATAATGCATAATGTCCTTGTACGTCTTCATGACTTTCATTGACCTATGCATTGTATATGTGCTTTACGTAAAGCACATTTTTGGTGGAATACGCCGAATTCTCCATTGAGAACATTTGAATCCATTTTCTAGCATTAACTACAGCTATTTCTTGTATTGAGGTTAAATTTGCTTCTTTTATTAGCTTTTACTTTGGGCAGTTCTAGTGAATAAACAAGAGGGACTTGGCACTGAAACCTCTTGACAATACCTGTGGTAGTTATGCCGCTCTCCACTTTTCTACTACCACTATAGACTATCAAATTCTCATCTTGCTCTAAGTACGTTATCGTTAATCGAAATCAGATAATCCGTATTTATAAGCGACATTAACACTTCTCTCTTCTGATTACGACTCTTCCATTCCCTTGAAGCTTATTAGGAATTGTTTCTTCAAATGTGCCAAAACTGGTTGACAATACTTTTGTCGGCCGAATCGTTTCGGTTGTCTATGCAGAAGACGGCAAAACATTATTTTTCACATCCCCTAATATAAGTGGTGGACTCTCATGCAAGTCTGAGCCAACGTACATCAGTAGTTGTGAGTTCAGAACTACAGTACTTCATTCAAACTCCTCTTATCACTTCGGACTAAACGTTCATAAACACCTCCTATCCATGATAAGAACTTGTGGATAAGATTCCACTGAATTTACGAATTTACTACATAACTTTAAACATCATAATTGTTAAGAACCTTAAAGCACAACTTTGTTATTTCTTGTGTATCCTACTGTAATTGCTTGGCAATGTTACTTAATGTACTCTACACCTTGCTGCAATACGTCATTTTAAACGCAGTATAAACTGTCCCATGGACATGTCCGGCACTGCTTCAAAATGTACTGCTCTTGTATTGCAACATGTGAACAAGTACATCCATACTTTGCTCTGATTACGCTCTGTACGGTCTGGCTAACAAGCCCTGCAAAGTGGGCAATGTTTATCTAGTCCCATGTACGCAGATGACTCACAGCTTCCATTTTATGCGGGCCATGGAGACTCTGAGGGTGTCTTATATGGGCTTCACTCCCATCATAAATAACTGGTAGATCTGCGTGTTACTCTTCTTACGTAATTCCATATATGTTGTGAATAGTACTCGTGTAGTACACTGACGGCATGATGTACACCTCCACGAAGAATATAACTCTGGTACGCATCAGTGACAAGACGTCTATATTAGTTATTCTCCGGTGGTAGCTTAGGATGTTTTGCATGAAGTGGCAGGTCTGAACTTTGAAGTCTGTATCCACATCTTACAGCCCCTTTAGCATCTAAATATGGCAAAAATTTGTAAGTGTCAATTCAAATGGACAAAAGATAGGTACTTTTTGGGATGACCTAAAGACAACAGTGTGGCCTTGAAAACTTTGTATTCCTACACGACCTGGGGTAATCCTGCCAACTGTAGAGGGCAACGGAACCAACCGTTTGCATAAACTAACTAGTCTTGCTAACAAACTCATTGTAACATGACTAATTTCAAGGAATATTTATCACTACTCATTTCAGGTGGAACCTAAAGAAACATTTCCTATAAGTTGTGTGCTGATCGTTAGTTAGGATCTTTCTGACAAAAATGACAACTTTTCACTTATATGAGGACTGTATTTTCTTCCGATCAACCAATTCTTACTAAGTCACTAACT